>JABTXL010002926.1:827947-870468 GCA_025134845.1 Neodon shergylaensis | reverse complement strand
GAAGGAAGGAAGGAAGGAAGGAAGGAAGGAAGGAAGGAAGGAAGGAAAGAAGAAATTCAGCATCACCCTCTAAAGCAGATTTTACTTTTTTTGCTATATGCTTCTCTCTATTACTAAATAAAACCAACATACAAAATCACAAAATGTCTTTATGAAAAAAAAGACCAATTTCCTATTCTAAATGTAGATGAAAAGGATTATTACACAATTTTTTCTAACTTCATAGGTCTAATTAAAATATAATAGATGAATTAATAGCCCATTGGTTTACCAATATTCAGATGTTTCAACAGAAGTCTGAAAACCTATGATGATATAGAAAAAGTAACAACCAAGGCAAAAAAAACATATCAAAAAGCATAAAATAAAAACAATTGTTAAGGGGAGATGCCATGTTCAGGGAGTTCTTTGCTGTGCAGATAGATCAATTTGCAGGTACATAAACATAACCCCATTAGAATCTCCATAATGCTTACCAGTGGGGTATAAAATACTTCAATGCATTTACCATGTTTCCCAAGATAGCTTGCACTTATACTAGAAACTCTTAGAGTGAGGGCAAGTATATTCTTTGTGTCAAGACAAGATACTGATGGGTTATCCCTAAAACCTCAGAATTGTAGATAATGGCCTCTAATTTTTTTATGTTGCATAAATGTCCTACATACACTTTGTTTCGTTAAAGTCTTAACCTTTATGTATTTGTGTCATTTCTGCATCACCTGGATAAATGGAAAAACCAGATGGGCATTCTTAAATCAAAAAGGGGGTGATGCATCTGCATCTCATCCCCAAATGACACTCCCTATATTAAGTGCTTAGGAATCCCACAGACAATACATTATAAAGCAAAACTTACCTTTTCACAAAATTTTCCACCTACACATGCTCATTATTCACTCACACATTCCTTAACGAGAAAAGAATCTCAAGGTATGGGGGTGAGTATTTGACATGAAACAGACAACAAGATAAGTAAGCAAGAAAATTGCTCCAGAAGGAAATGGATATATAATCCACAAAAAGATAAGTCTAAAAAAGATTCAGTACTCCCATGAGACTCAACAGAGAAGGCAAATAATAATACTTTGTAATGAAGCCAATGGTATCTACAGTATGGTTGAAAAAATATGTTTTGCACATGATCATGATGGTGGAGAAAGCAACCCTGCATCTTTTATCTCCTTACATGTAAATTAGTTTAGCAGCAATGTTAGAAATCAATTGAAAGGTCCCTACAGGCCATATATAAAAACACATTCATCTGTGACAGTATTAACATCTGTATGAGCACATGTGTATGTATGAGTGCCTGTATATGTGCATGTATGTGCAAGAAATATTACCTGCCTCCTCTAAAATAAGTGTGAAGAATCAAGAAGCATATAAGAGCCCAGTTAAGAAGGACTCAAAGAGATTCATACTAAGTCACACCATCATCACATTGAACCAAAGATGAAGAATGGGTACTTTGAATGAATCAAGAGAAGGGAATTTTCATATTCAAGGAAATTTCTATAAGATTAACACTGTTTTATCTCCAGTAATATTGTGTTAGATATGAACAAAGTGTTCATGGAAAATCATTGCATACCAAGAATACTACAAACAGGAAAGTGTTCCTTCAAAATTAAAAATACAATAGATTTCTACATTCCAAAGAAAACGGAGAAAATTCATTACTTTTATAATTTTTCATGTTAAAATAACAAGAGCAGTTCTACAAGTGAAAATAAGGAATTTTGAGCAGACATATGCTTACATATATAAAGTTTAGTAGTACAATAAAATGCTTTGATAAATACATTGAAGCAATGGTGTTAAGTAAATCAACTCAGTTTTAAGTCTAGTTAACAAAATAAATTTAATTTTTGAAAATAATTAAACCTAAAAAAATTTAAAGATGTATAATACAATCCTGTGAAAATTTACAAATTCTAATAATAGTAACATCATGTTTGAAGGGTATAATAATTAAGCTAGAATGTTAGATGCATTTGAGATTAAGCTGTGAGACTAGAAGGCTATGCTGACTATCTGGAAGTCCCAAAGTAGCCTCCAAGATACGTTTATGAATCTGACACTAAAGAAGGTTAATGTGCTCAATATATACAAGTATGAACTAGATAAAGAGTAAATTACTACCAAGATCTTCTGAGACTGGTTTTATAAATAGGATTTTCAAACCACATTGTTTCCTACTGATTTTATTCCCATGGAGCTTCCTTATTTTAAAAACAATTACACTAAAGAAATTACATGATGTGGGATTCCCCTCTGTATGCTGTGAATAACATTGGTTAATAAAGAAACTTCCTTGGCTTTTGATAGGGCAAAACTTAGGTAGGCAGGGGAAAACAAAACTGAATGCTGGGAGAAAGGAAGCAGAGTCAGGAGAAGCCAGGTAGCCACCAGACATAGACGTCGGAGCTTTACATTGTGGTGATACATAGTTTACTAGAAATGGGATAAATTAAGATGTAAGAGTTAGCCAATAAGAAGCTAGAGCTAATGGGCCAAGCAGTGATATAAGTAATATAGTTTCTCTGTAATTATTTTGGGTCTGAGGTGCTGCAAAGTTGGGAACAAACAAGAGGTGTCTTACAACAAATCAGCATGTCAATGTGGTAGACTCAATCCATGTAAAACCTGAGAGGACATGAAAAAAATTCTAGACAAATACAAAAAAACAGTTTAGCCACTTTTTTTTTGGATGGGCTTTTTTATTTATTTATTTATTTATTTTTTATTTATTTATTTATTTATTGCTGATATCATGTTGCAGTTTCTTTAAGATAGGTCTTCCTGATTCAGTAATAGAAGAAAAAAGCTGCACCATTGAAATGCTGGCTTTCTGGGCCATGCTGCTAGTGTAACCTCTAGCTCTTTCAGGAGGCCAAGCATTGAAATGGGTTTTATGGACAGAGGGCTACAACTTGCTTAATGGCAACATAGATTGGCTGTGAGCCTAAAAATTGGGCTGTGAGTATGGCTCTCAGAGGCAACAAACAGCTCCGCCATGCTATACTGGGAGAGGCAAGCAGGCAGTGCCATAATTCCTTTAGCAATTGTGCTGCTTAAATTCATAAGACGGGCTTAGCATTTTAAGAAGTACTTCTGGTCAGAAAATAATTACAGATACACAATAAAGACAAATTCAGATGAAAAAACCTCTAAATGAGACACAGTGTGTTTTAAAAATGTAATTAGGCTTGAAAGAGAGAAGAAAAAGAGTATAGAGAGTTATAAAAAGAAGTAAACAGTCATAGAATAAAGGAGTAAAGATAATATTAAAAAGTAATAGAGTGAGAAAATCCATGTAAAGTTGGAACATACAAAGAAAGTCTGTATTATGTACATTATTGTGTTTTCTTTGAATTTTTTGACTGAAGAGAGACATTTGATTCTGGGGATTGCTAAACTAATTCAACATATATACATTAAATGTATCTTGATTTCAAAATATGGATCTAAGGATATGTTGCTTTGGAAAAGAGGTTCTTCTTTTGTTTCCAGAGAGGATGCGAACCTGTGGATTCCTTCCAGGCTAATGTGGTTTGATGGAACAAGACCCCTGAAAGGTTGCTTTGAACACCCCTCAAAAAATTACTTCACCAAAAAAAAACAGTAAGAAGTTTGAAGAGAACTACAGCCACAATTCCAAATATTGTTTATAAATGTTTGTTAAATCGTCTTCTTTACAGACGGGATCTCCTTTGAGCAGTTTTAAGAAACAGTCCTGAAGACTCACTCACCACAGCAGAGGATGCAATGTCGGCATTTGAAAGTTAAATATGTTTTCATGAGGCATCAATAAACTAGCTGAAAAAAAATTAAGAAAACAATCCAATTTTCAAAAAATAAAACAAAATACTAGAAACTACTAATATGAAAGATAATGGTGAGTATTCTTTGTCTGAAATGCATGAAATGCTTGAAAAATTTCTGAATTTTAGAGTATTTAGAGTATATGTCAATCATGGTATATCTTAGGATTGAGTGTCAATTACAAGTAAGAAATCTATTATTCACATTTGCTTTTTTACATAGTCTGAAAATATTCAAAAGTTGTAGGCTGCTTACATTCAGTTTCTCTGTGTGTATATAAGTGTATGAGTTTAAATTTATATTTTCAGATAAGGGATGCCATGCAACTTATAAAAATTACAAAACATTGATGAAAATTATAACAATAATTAAAGGAAAAGAGGCTTTGAATTTGGACAAGAGTGAGGTAGGTGGTCACATGAGAGGATTTGAAGTAAAGCAAGGGAAGAGAGAAATGATACATTTATAGTCTTATCTCAAAAAATAAAAAAGAATTTAAAAAGCAAATGGAAAGAAACTTCATACTAATAAATTTAAAAATTTGATATTGCCAAAATATCCATACTTCTGAAGCAACAGACAGAATCCATGAAATTCCTGTCAAAATCCCTGTTACATTTTGTATGAAAGCAAAAAGAGAAAAAACACTATCAAATGTGCTTTTGTTTGAATGTCTGTGTCCTCCCACAGTTCATGTTAATACTAGTTACCAGTGTAAAGGATTTGGGTGATGGAGGTGGGTCTTGTATCTTATCTGTTGCTTTCATTGGTTAACTAATAAAGAAACTGCCTAGGCCCATTTGATAGGCCAACCCTTAGATGGGTGGAGTAAACAGAACAGGATTGGGGGAGAAAGGAGCTGAGTCAGTGAGTCGCCATGATGCTCCCATTCCAGCCAGACGCAGGTTAAGATCCTCCCTGGTAAGCGCACCTCATGGTGTTACAAGGATACTAGAAATGGGTTAGATCGATATGTAAGAGCTAGCCAATAAGAGGCTACAGATAACGGGCCAGGCAGTATTTAAAAGAATACCGTTTCCGCGTAATTATTTCGGGTACAAAGCTAACCATGCGGGCGGCAGGGTGCAGGGGACGCAACCCCGCCGCCCCTGTTACTACATTTGGGAAGTGGGGCCTTTGGGGAAATGGCTAGATCAGGAAGTAGACATTTACAAATAAGTCAATATCATAAAAGAGGTGCAAAGCTCTCTCGTCTCTCCCAGCATCTTTAGGTGAAGCAGGAACACACCCTTCTAAAGCAACAGACAAGTCCCCACCAAACA
Source organism: Neodon shergylaensis (assembly GCA_025134845.1). NCBI lineage: Eukaryota > Metazoa > Chordata > Mammalia > Rodentia > Cricetidae > Neodon > Neodon shergylaensis. Next base: position 865,357 of record JABTXL010002926.1, on the reverse strand, counting down.
ATTTCTAGCCTCTATAACTTTGAAAACTCAACTCATGGTTTTCTTAAGGTACCCATGTAGAGGCATTTGCTGTAGCAGCCTGATTAATCTAAGAAAATACTGAACTACAAGAGACCTTAACTCCGAGAACAGCAACTGAAAGGATCAAGCTTGATAGAAACATATATCCAAGCTTTGCATAATGGTACATGTCTGTATTTTCGGGCCTCATGAGCTGTCTCAGCAGCCACAAGAGCAAGACCAGCCACTCCATATGTACAGAGATGAAGAAAGTAGAGAGCACCAAAATTAATTCACATATGGTCAATAGATCTTTGAAAAGCCCATCAAGAGCAAATAATGGATAAATAATAATCTCTAACAAATGCGGCATCCGAAGGCAGAAGAACCAAATCAATTCAAAATGGGCCAAAGTCTGTAATGTAAGACCTGAAACTATAAGCTTTCAAGAAGAAAACATAAATGAAAAATCTTCCAGGCATTGTCCTTGACAACTGTTTCACATATACAACTCTAACAGCATCGGAAACAAAACCAAGAGCAGAAACATGAGCTCATATTAGCATGCCTTCTGTATACTGAAAGAAACAGTCTACATTTTGTAAGGTCAAATGACAATGGGAGAAATATCATCACACCACATATATAGTAGTAGGCTAATCTCAAAATGTATGATAAAAGATTGGAGACATGAGTTTCATGGCAGAATTGTTGTTGCAAGTATGAAGACCTGAGTTTGGAGGCCCAACACCCATGTAAAAGCCTCTCATGGTGCACATATCTGCAGATCCAGCATGGGGGTGAGGCAAGGGTGGAGAACAGCAGATGGATGCCTGAAACTCAGTTGTCAGCTGCTCTAACCAATCCATGAGCTCCAAGTTCAGTGAGAGACCCTTTCTCAAAAACTTGAGGTGGAACATAATTGAAAGACATGTGACATTGACCTCTAACCTCCACAGGTAGGAACACGTATACATGCCCAGGGCAGCAGGAACCATCTGAGCAGTTACAGCAACTAGCATGGTCCTGAGAAGTGGCCAAGCTAACATTCCTGATTAGCTCAGCCAATAAACCCTCCATGAAGCACCCAGTTGAGAAATAAATACAGCTATTTTCACGTATGAAATAATATATATTATATATGAATATATGAAATATAAAGTAGTGTAATACATATATATATATATTGAGCATAGATATGAAATAGTTGGAGATCAGCCTGATTGATCTAATAGTTCAGTTGTCCAATTACCAATACTTCCAGAAAGACAAAATGAGAAAAATGTCTTAAGAAAATTAAAGAAAGAAAGACAAGACATTATAGAGCAAATGAGGACTGTGAAGTTTCAGGATTCTACGTTTCAACTAGACTCTGTTTTTAATGTCATCAGAACATATTATTGTAATCTTTTAGAACACCAAGAATAGCTCAAAGTTTTCAGAAGTCAACTACCACTGATAACAATGAATGGATCACTTTCAAAGAATAGCAAAATAACCTCCCATGTGAATTTTAGCCAGCAAATATTAAATATGAGTCAACAATTAGAGCAATTCCTTTAAAAGTCTGTGGTAAAACCTTGTTTCTGATTACAGCCAAATATATTAATTATTATGAGGCTACAATAGAGATACTTTATGTGACAAAGCATCAGATAGAGATCTCGTGTATGTAGCAAATTGGGAGGGTTACCTAATAGTGTACAATGGTAATGTTAGCTTGAACTTCAGAATATTGGAAGTCAATCACAATCAATCCAGAGTCCAACAAACGACACAGTGCAGCAAAGAGGCAGTATTTATCCCCAAAATGTAAATAAGAAAGGGATAACTTTTTAGAATAAATATGAAATTTGATAGTTTGAGTGAAAAGTGATGATAATAAAAAATAAAATAAATGAGAAACAATTAGAAACTGTTAGCATTAGAAGTTTTACTAAAGTCCAGGTTCAAATGGGTAGTAATGACTTGAAAACAGAGTAAAATGTTCATTGGCTTTCAAAACATAGAATGCTCTCCAAAAGATGGGGCGGGGGATCAAAAATAGTTATGCTCATAAAGATGCAGGTTTTTCTTCCTCAGGAACTCCGGAAGATAAAACTGTGTGAGAAATTGCCTGGGGAATATGACGTAAACTCAGATGTGGCCGGCAGCTGTCAAAAGCCACAAAGGAACTTATTAAAGCTTGATGGTTACTGTGGGCACTCATTCTGGAATTGGAGAGTACACGCATGTTACTGAATTCACTTGCTCTTCATGCAGCAAGCGTTTTCTCTATGGGTTGTTAACCACCCATAGAGAACACCCTCTCTAAAAAGGGAGAACAGAACTCGAATATTTGCAGCTTTGATAATGAAGTAAGTTGAGGACTAGGAGTGGAGAAAGAAGTGGCCAAAGGCAGGAGGATTAGCAGTCTTATTGCAAAATTATAGATTCAGAAACTATTGCTTGAAGTAGAAAAAAATATATTAAGATTTGGTTTTGATGAGTTTGTGGGTAGAATTCTGAGCCTGGTGCCTATTAGGCAAACACTTCACCATTGGTTTACATACCCATTCCTTGGGTGTTCTTATATCATATAATTAAAAATATTGTCAATGAAGAAATTAAAAGGGGATAATATAGTTACATTGGCTGCAAAGTCTACAGGTATAGTGCAGTTGAGTCCTCTGCTATCACCGTAGGATTGAAATAAATCATCTCTACAATTCCATAAATCAAGAAGCAGCAGTGAAAACTTACAAGATACCACAAGGTTCCAGAATAAACAATTATAAAACTATGACTGGTCACAGTGCAAAGATCACATGATTGTGGGAAGCCAGCCCCAACAGAGAGATGTACAGCATAACTCCTGTACCTAAGTCTCAGGGAACATGATTGAAGAGGGGGCATAAAGATTGATTCTAAGATCCAGAGAGCCAAGACATCCATTGTGAGACCATGTTTCCAAGAAAGACTGCCTAAATGATGTGGGATTCCCCTCTGTATGCTGTGAATACCATTGGTTAATAGATAAACTGTCTTGGGCCTGTGATAGGGTAGAGTAGAGCTAGGTGGGGAAAACTAAACTGAATGCTGGAATAAAGAAGGCAGAGTCAGGGAGAAGCTATGGAGCCACCACCAGAGACAGATGTGCTGAAACTTTGTTGGTAGGCCACGACCTTGTAGTGATGCACAGATTAATGGAAAACGGTTAAATTAAGATGTAAGAGTTAGCAAATAAGAAGCGAGAGCTAATGGGCCAAGCAGTGATTTAAATAATACAGTTTCTGTGATTATTTTAGAAATCTGGGCAGCCGGGAAACAAACAAGCTGCCTCCTACAACACCTAAACATGACATGAACAATAACAATAAATAATAGACCTGTAAACACAGTGTTAGGAATATTTCCTAAACGAGCTCTCTGACAACACAAAAATTCCCACTCAAACCAAATCAAAACAAGCCAAACTAAGAAATATCCAGGTTTAATGGGAGATCTGCGCGCTCGGGTGGCCCCGAGGGGGAAACCGGGAAGCCGCAGGAACGGGACCCCCTGGAGGAAGAAAGGGGGACTACGTGTTCTTCTTTTGGGGGATCACTTAAGTACCCTAGGAGTGGTCCTGAACCCACCCCCAGGGAGGGGTCAGGACTGGCCTGCTGGGATTTGAAGTCCAGACCAGGCCTGGGGGCTGAGATAGATGCCAGGGACTGGGGCCTAGGCTCCCAGCCTAACACACAGAAGAGGGAAATCCCATAGGGCCCCACCCTAGACAAAGAAGTACAGGCAACTATTGCCTGCTGAGAGAAAGGGAATTCGCCTCTCAGAGGGATGAGTTCCCTAATTGGTTATCCAATACAATGTGGTCAATCTTGAAATCAAATATACACAAACAGGAAAAACAAAGTCAGCATATTGTGTGTGTGTGTGTGTGTGTGTGTGTGTGTGTGTGTGTGTGTGTGTGTACGACAATAATAATCAAAGAAAAAGAAGCCATCAATATGATAGAGACTGCGGTAGATATGGGAAGGCTTGGAGGGAGGAAGGGAAAGTTTTAAAATTTTAATCAAAAAACATATTTAAAAAAAATTAAAAATCTTTGCTCTAGGAGAGACCTATCAAAAGGGTGAGAAACAGCAAGAACAAACGGGGCTCCCTTCTGTGGAGCATCAGTGTGAGGCATGAACATGGCTGGGCTTTAACAAAGGGGTTAGTGCCCTACTTAATTTTTAAAACTATTTTATGAAATGTTTTCGCTGTCTTTTCACTAATTCACATGATAAAGAAGATATAAGCAGATCACAAATGTTTGAGATCACTGATCAAAGTCACACGTGACACACACAGGCTAGAAGCTCTGCGCAGGACTCCCAGAAACTAAAGTCACAGGAACACAGAAGCAGGATGGGTAAAAGTCCTTAACCTGTACCCTGTTAAAGCACAGAGCATCTGGTCCCAGTGATGGGAAGAGAACCTTTTAGAAAGTGCTCGTGTGCCAATTATGGGGAAGACACTGCATTACACTTCAAAGCCACAAGCAGTTAATCACCTAAGAAAATCCTCTTCCAGTCTCTGAAAATGCATTCTCTCCATAACCCTCTTCTCCCCAGGGATAATCTGAGAACTTCAGTGGCTGTACTCATCTTCAAAAATCTCTCATCTTCAGAGATGAAACTGGTATGCACTGTCCGTGTTTCTGCCTTTGGATTAAAATACCATTTAAAATCATCATTAGAAGAAGCAAAGGACAAAAATTATCAGGATATGCAATTTCCCGTATTTTTGCATCACTCACCTGGCTTTTTTTTTAAGGCAAGGATCTCTGGTTTAGTTAAAGTTTCTAGTGCTGTGATGATACGCCATGGCCAAAAGCAACTTGGGGAAGAAAGGGTTTGTTTTTCTTATTCTTCCGTATCACAGTTCATCATTGAAGGAAGTTGTTGGGTCAGGAAGCTGGAGGCAGATGCTGATACCGAAGCTATGGAGACTGCTTTCTGGCTTGCTCAGCCTGCCTTCTAGAACCCAGGGCCACCAGCTGAGAGATGGCACCACCCAGAAAGGCCTAGGCCCTCATCAATTACTAATTAAGACGATGCCCTACAGCCTTGCCTGGATAAGATATCTTATAAAAGTGGCTTCACAGCTGAGGTTCTCTCCTTTCAGACGACTCCATCTTGTGTCAAGTTAACATTAATAACTAGCCAGGACAATCCACATTAAATAAAATGTTTGCAAGGTGCACACAGGTGTGTGTGTGTGTGTGTGTGTATGTATGTACAGAAAATCATATAAAGGAAGGAAATTAATTGTGGTGTTACTAGCTTGCACATGAGTACTACATGTACTAGGAATCTTTTACCCTCATATTTAAGCAAAAGATGTAAACAAGAAACACACAATAATCTAAAAGATCAAAATCACATATAGTGTCCCTAAGGCAAATTCAAGTTGATGCAATGTTTAATACCCTAGTTTATCTTTATAATTATCTATTGTAAGGGAACTACCTTATCATATAATATCATTAAGCCTATAATTTATTTTAATCTGAATTAAACCATCTATAAAAATTAATCCATAATAATTTCTGTCTTTCACATTCTAAAACAGTATTAACAAACCATAATTTAGAGGAAAATATTTTTAACCTGTGTCTTTCCACTTCTTGTCTACCAATCAAATTCTCAATCTCAATTAGTTTCAAATAACTCTTAATAAAAGTTGCCTTTTGCATAAGACAGTTTAGAAAAGAGATGTACTCAAAAAGTCCTCAAAATTTTATGCTAAATCATAAAATATGTATCAAGCAGCTTTTTTTTTCTTTTATTGAAAATAGATGTTTTACCAGGCAGACTGGAAGAAAGTTTGCCTGGCTTCCCTCAAGTAAAGCTGTTTGGGCAAAAGGCATACTGCAGAACACAGCAGCTCCCAAAGCCACTACAGCAAAAGAGGCAGGAAAGAAAGAGGTACAAAATGCTTTTCTTTCTTTTTTTGTTGTTTTCATTTTGGCAGGGAGGCTGCAAGGGTGAAGGGCAAACATGAAAAGACTATGCACGGAGTGGGAAATCCCCAAAGAATCAATAAAAATATATGCTAAATTAAGAAAGAGAAAATAGATGCTTTATATACGATATATCCTGATCACAGTTTCACTTCCCCCAACTCCTCCTAGATCTCCACACACACCTTCCCACCCCCTTTCTGTTTCTCATTAGAAAACAAATAGATGCACAAGTTTGCATTCCCACCAGCAGTGGATGAGGGTACCCCTTTCTAAGCCAAGGACAATGGCATGGGGTTTTGTTCCTACTTCATGTTCTGGCTTTGTGGGAGCCTAGCCAGTTTGGATGGTCACCTTCCTAGACCTGGATGGAGAGGAGAAGACCCTGGACTTTCCACAGGGCAGGGAACCCTGACTGCTCTTCGGACTGGAGAGGGAGGGGGACAGGAGTAGGGGGAGGGGGAGGGAAATGGGAGGCTGGGAGGAAGCAGGAATTTTTTTTTCATTAAAAAAAAGATTAAATGAGGTCATGGATGTGTAAGGAGGTGGTTTTCTTCTTCCTTCGCCATATGAGAAGATGTGGGAAGCCCTAACCAGTTTTTAGCCAAGTTGGTATCCTGACCATGGAGATACAGCTTCCCACCAGTGAGAAAATAAATATATTTCTGTTTGATAGGCAAAAAAAAAAAGAAAAAAAAAAGAAAACAAATAGATGGTAAGGAATAATAATAAAATAAAATAAAAACAAAAGCAAACAAATGGGAAAAGGACAAAACAAACAAACAGAAGAAAAAGAGCCATAGGAAAAAAATACTATATTCAGACAAAAAATAGTATGTTCAGAGACACTCATGTTCTTACACACAGGAATTTCCTAAACACACATGAACTGGAAGTCATGATATATGCATAAAGGATCTGTAAGGATAAGGAAAACAAAGGGCCCTGTCAAAGCCTTATGAGACAACAAACATATATAAATATCATTGATTTCATTTTGTGTTGCCCATATCAAGTGGCTTTAAGTAGCGATATTCATACATGCCTGAAAGCAGTAGTTGCACTTGTCTCTATCCTTATAAAGGAACAACAACAGCAAAAATGCCCAATGGGGCACCATCCACTGAAATAGGAGAAGGTCAGTGAAGAGCAGATAAAGGATTCTGACTCAGCTCTTAATAAAATCTAGATCACCATATAAAATGGAACTCGGGCAAAGAGAGCTGAACAACATAGATATTGGGATAAGGATACAAATAAACTCAATTATAAAGATAATTTAGGAATTAAGTCGAGAAAGCCAATCTAGCTAAATCAGTGAGCTCCAGGTTTAGTGAAAAAAAAAAAACTACCTCAAAAAAGAAACAAAAGCACCCCAAAACAAGCAACAAGAATACCCCAAAACAAACAACAAGAATACCGCAAAATAAACAAATAAGAATATCCCCAAACAAACAAAGAACAAGAATACCCCAAAATAAATAAATAAGAATATCCCAAAACAAACAAGGACAGTAGGTGAAGCATCTGTCTCCCAAAGGCAGGTTCTCTGAACACGGAAGCCACATAAATGCAGGTGACATGAGTGCCCCACCTGCAATTTCAGAATCCGACAACACAGGATCCCCAGATGAAGCCCATTAGAAAGGCGAGCAATGTTGCCAAGCTCTGAATTTGGATAAGAAATGTTGTAGAAATATTACCAGACATCAGCATTGCGTACACATGTGCTCACACACATGCAAAAATGTACACATACTCATGTACACAAAGACACACCACAAACGGCTGAAAACTTGAAAGATACCAGACATCTGCTTCTGGCCTCCTCAAGTGCAAGCCTGTGTACCTGCACACACAAGCACACAAAGGACGTGAGTCTACAAACGACAAGCTTGTTTTCAAAGTACCTTGAGCTGATAAATATGATCTGAGTCTATATTTTTATTGAGCTCTACATTTTTCTCTGCTACCCTCCCTGCATCTCCCCTCTCCCCTTCAGCCCTCTCCCAAGGTCCCCAAGCTCCCAATTTACTCAGGAGATCTTGTCTTTTTCTACTACCCATGTAGATTACATCTATGTATGTCTCTCTTAGGTCCTCATTGTTGTCTAGGTTGCCTGGGATTGTGATTAGTAGGCTGGTTTTCTTGGCATTATGTTTAAAAACCACTTATGAGTGAGTACATGTGATTATTGTCTTTCTGAGTCTGGGATACCTCACTCAAAATAATGTTTTCTAGCTCCATCCATTTGCCTGCAAAAGTTAAGATGTCATTATTTTTTCTGCTGTGTAGTACTCCATTGTGTAAATGTACCACATTTTCCTTATCCACACTTCAGTCAAGGGGCATTTAGGTTGTTTTTAGGTTCTGGCTATGACAAACAATGTTGTTATGAGCATAGTTGAGCACATGTCCTTGTGGCATGATTGAGCATCCTTTGGATATATAACCAAAAATGGTATTACTGGGTCTTGAGGAAGGTTGTTTCCTAATTTTCTGAGAAAACGCCACACTGACATCCAAGGGGCTGTTCCAGCTTGCATTACCACCAGCAATGCAGAAGTGTTTCCATTTCCCCACAACCTCTCCAGCATAAGTTGTCATCAGTGTTTTTGATCTTGGCCATTATTACAGGTGTAAGTTGGAATCTCAGAGTTGTTTTGATTTTTATTTCGCTGATGACTAAGAATGTTGAACATTTCCTTAGGTGTCTTTCAGCCATTTTAGATTCCTCTGTTGAGAGTTCTCTGTCTAGGTCTGTACTCCATTTTTTTATTGGATTATGTGTTCTTTTGAGGACCAATTTCTTGAGTTCTTTGTATATTTTGGAGATCAGACCTCTGTCTGATGTGGGGTTAGTGAAGATCTTTTTCCATTCTGTAGGCTGTCATTTTGTCTTGTTGACCGTGTCCTTTGCTTCACAGAAGCTTTTCAGTTTCAGGAGGTCCCATTTATTAATTTTTTCTTTCGGTGTCTGTGCTACTGCGGTTATATTTAGGAAGTTGTCTCCTGTGCCAAGGCGTTCAAGTGTACTTCCCACTTTCTCTTCTAAAAAGTTCAGTGTGGCTGGCTTTATGTTGAGGTCTTTGATCCATTTGGTTTGAGCCTTTTTAAGTTGGGAAGCGCTGTGGTTTGAATGAGAATGCCTCATAGATTTGAATGTTTGGTCACCAGGGAATGTTACTATTTGAAAGGATTCAGGCTGTGGCTTTGTTAGAAAAAGAGTGTCTCTAGGGGTGGGCTTTGTGTTTCAGAAGCTCAGTCCAGACCCAGCAGATCTCTCCCTGCTGCCTATGGATCCAGACACAGAACTCTCAACTACCCTGCCAGTGCCAAGTTTGCCTGCATTTTGCATGGCCCCTGCCATGATGAGATAATACTCTAATACTGTAAGCCACCCTAATTAAATACATTAATTTATAAGAGTCACCAAGGTCATGGTGTTTATCCACAGCAATAGAACACTGTCTAAAAAAGAATAAATATTTTTTTCTTAAAACTACAGGTACTCCACAGGAACTCCTCTTTCTGTATGTACTGTGATAAATATGAAGGATAATAAGGAAGGATATTTAAATCACCAAGGACCTGAAAACTCTACTGGCTGTTTTTCATGTGGAAGTCCAGTTTACAGAATTTGTATTTTCACATGCTTCTGAATAGCTCCCAAGTGAATGCTTTTGGTTTTTTCTCTTGAGTTGTATCCTTCCTTAGTTGCATAACAGTCAATTCCCTCCAGTGAAGGGTTTTCATGTGACCCCTATTGCCATTACTGACTTCGCTCTACTTCACTAAAGGTCTCCAATGCCATACTGGGAGTTGCATCCTTTCTGAGGCTCCACTCAACAGCAACTGTAAGAGTAGTCTTTCTTCAACAGACTTGCAATCTTTACCATCCTTCTCAACAGTACCTACTGTGACTTGTTGTAGAATACAAACACACTTCCTCCTGTGTCTTGAGTCAGCCTCACTTTCTTCCACATAAAGAGTAGAGTTCATTTTTAACTTGATAAATACCTAAGAAACATAGCATATGTCCAGTACTGTGCTCCTATGACCCCATGTATTTTAAAGCAAACATTATTCTTGCAGCTGAAGTGATGGCTCAGAGGTAAAGAGAGTTTGCTCCTCTCAGGTAGAATCTGAACATCATGGTGACTCACAGCCATTGGTAACTCCAACTCAAGGGTATCATCAGACACTCCCTTCTGAATCCATGAGCGTGGGGTTAGGTTCCCATAGCCCACATGGTGGCTACCAGCCGTTGATAACTCCAGCTCAAGGGTATCAGACACTCTCATCTGAATCGACAGGCGGGATGTATGCACGCAGTGTGCATACACTCATACATAATATTTTTTAAAGAATTTTTTTCTTACATCTACTTGTTCTTCTGTTTTGCCATGAGTTGAAAGTACAAACTGATCCCTTTATGAAGGGATCAATTCTACTTTCTCCAAGAAGCATGAGGTAATGATCTCACAAGTCTCCTCTTGCTGAGTCTGGCATTTCTACCTCTTCAAAATCTACACACATTTTCTAAACCTCATTTACTAATAACAATAATTTCTGTCTTAAGAAGCATGTGCAGGATTTATTGACTCCTGTGTTCCTAACACTTGCCAGAAGCGGAGAGTTCTCTTAACATTTTAGACTAATATAAAACCTCAATTAAGTATTTGATTTATGAGTTAAGTGTTTATGCATTTATATTTGGGTATAGAATCAAACATATACACTTATTCAATACACATCTAATATTCACTCCATGTCAATTACTGTTCTATATACTTACATATGGCAGTGTACAGTGAACTATCTGCTCTCTGGGGCACATTTTCTGTGGGAAGTAAAAACAACAAGAGAGGCAAATAAATTCCGTGTGTATTGCACATCTAGAAACACCACGAGAACAAAATGTAGAAAAAAGAGGTGGTATATACAACATGTACATTGTAGAGCATATTTCTTGGAACTTTATGGTGAAGGTATGATTCCAGCCATATAAGAAACTTGAGAAAAATACCCAAGGTAAATGGAGTAACCAATGTAAACCTGCTGAGACAGAGGCTGCCTGAGTGGCTGAGACCTCTCAGATGAATTGTGAGATGGCAGAGGAATGACTACGAAGGGAAAAACAACTGCAGGCACCCAACAATCATGTTGGCCATAGTTAAGATTCTGGGCTTGACTACAACAAAAGAGGAAATATTCAAAGTTCTAAGCAGTAAAATGGCATGATGTGATTGATCTAAGGGACAATTGGATTGACATAACCTGAATGTTTGTGGAAGCAGAAGCAGGGAAACCACTGGCGGTGATAAAAGCAGCTAACTTCTGATTTGACACTGGAAGGTAGAAATGCCCAACTAAAGCGTTTTTGTAGATGAAAGTATTCAGCAAAGCAGGTTGGCGTGAATAAAAATGTCCCCATCTTTTCTTTCTTCTACATGAAAACATGACCAGCTTTCTGAAACTCCAATAGTACTGTTTAGAGTTTTTCCTAAACCTATATCTGGTTTATCCTTTTCTCACCCCCCTCCCAAAAGAAATGTACTACAGAATCCACCTGTAACGCAGTAATTACATGTGCAAAGAGCAGCTCGTTTATTTTTGGTCCTGGGAAAATGCCATTCATCAAATTTATGAATGCAATGAAATCACTTCTTCCGTGTTTATTAAAGTCATTATGAAAATGTTATCTCTGGGTTCAGCTGACAGTTTTAAACTTAATGTGACTTTTAATCAATGGCAACAAAATCAATTATGTCACCACCAAGCACTCTAAGGAAGGTAAATTACTACCAGCCAAAAGGACTTTCATTTCAATCTGAGACTTCACATACATCAAAAAATTAGAAAGAAAACTCAAACTGTGGCCAGCAAAATGAGAACCATAGTTTCTTATAGTTCTGTGTGGTTAAAGTTTCCCTACTTAAGAGAGAAAAGTTGTCGGTCACCCATAGTGTTCCACATACCTTGCAAATATCACCTGATTTTACTGCGCATTAGACTCTCACAAAGTAAATATGAAAGGGAGTGACTAATCATATATTATACTTACATATTTTTATAAATACACATGATGACTGGCATTTTATCACAGAGCTCATTTGTTTGATTAATCATTCAAATATTTATTACTGGCACCCTGTCAATCGGAACCTGAAGTAAGGTTTTAATTTGTTTGAAAGGTGTAAGGCATATGAGGGGTACATAGTTCAATGAATGGGCAAACAGATGGATCAATCAATGACAGCATGACTAAAGCTTCTATATTAAGCTTAAGTTACAATCCCAACATTGATTTTCACCATATATTGAAAAAGTCCACCTACTCTCACTATAAATTTTTCTATACAATAATGGAAAATAATACATTTTAGATTTCAAATGTATCTTGATAATATATTTCAGAAGAAAATACACTTTGCAAAATGATATCCAGTCACCATGTTCAGTTGTCCTTATCAGAAAGTCCATATTATGACTAAATAACAAGACTATCTAACTATAAACTAGAAACATAAATATGTTCTAATCCAAATATAATCCCTGTTGAAACTTCATAAGAATAAATTATATTTAAAAATAGAAATGTTCTCATAACATATAAACAAGAGAAATAAATTTTGCTCTATTCCTTTATGTAGTTAAAATTTCATTCCCCTCAACATCTTGTTCAATTCAGTACCAACAGGATAGATTCTCCATGCTAGGGAGAAACGGCCTTCAGCAGCTTGTCTTGGCAATTCTTCTGGTGACTCAATCTGAAAATACTTTATCAGAAAAATTCTCACAAGCTATCTTTTTTAGAATATGAAGAGTTAATATGATGTGAACCCTTATCACATGCAAAATTATAATTCCAAACTGAGTGCTTAATATTACCACATATCACAGCAGAATCTGAAAAGTGCCCAAGAGAAGGAAAACGGGTATAGATAATTCTGATGTCACCCTTACAAAATGCAAGTTAATCTTCAAGAGATGCCCAGAATCTACAATATACATTAAGCTCAATTCTGCTACCAATATAACGAGATAATAACAAATAACTTAATCAGGAAGAAAAGTCATACAATTAAAACATCCCATTCTTGGGTTCATTTTGTGACATATGTGTTTCTATAGTGTTCAAAAAATTATAGGAGTGATAGGCTCAATCAACTTTGATGCCTTACTTCTCCATTCAACATATTGAAACCCTGCTGAATTTTGTTCCTTCATTGGTCTTTGTGTATTGGGTATTTGGTCTTGAACTTTCAGCACCTTTTGCTGATACAATACACATCATGCCTTGAAGTAGCTATTTTCAGTCCCATGAAACAGTAACCATTTTTGTTAAGTGCATGTAGAATGCTTCAAAATCTGTCCCTTAGGAAAGGGTTTTCTTTCTTTCTCAGTCACTCAGATAAATAATCATGGTTGATAGACTTTCATTTCAGCAATGACCATCAACTTCTGTACCCTGTCTTTTATTGCCAATGGTGCCTTCTCAGAGCAGTTGTCCCTAACTCCCCTTTTACAAATCCTCTAAATCTTTTATTCCACGTGAACTTCAGACTTAAAGTTAAATTGTAAATTGAACACTCTTTTTCCATATGCACATACAGAATTTCCCTTGTTGTCTGCAGCTTACATCACTGATATAGTTTTCACAACCAATTAACAAAAATTAATAAGTGGTCTATAATTAACACATTGTGGTTTCTTCAGCTGTATGTAGCTTTTTGCTTGAGTTCTTTTTTTTTTTGTCTAATTGAAGATAGTACTTTCACTTCTAATAGCTATGAATCATAACACTACTCTTGGATATGAGAAATGCTTAGCTTTATCTTGGTTTGGACAACCTTGATTGTTTTATGGAATGCTAGCAACCTTTTCATTTTTATTTTATTTACCTTGTCTTCTTTCTGCCTGATGCCAGGCTCATACTGTTTACTGAGCCTCAGTGATTTATGCTTGTTTTCTCTGTGTTTTTCTAAATGTGAAGCTTGTTTTAGTAGTACTTTCCAGATTTTATCTTTTGGAGCCTTCCACTGTGAAAAAGAGATGATCACTGAGTCCGGGTCTATCCAAAAATATCTATTTTCATCTTTATTTGTTGTATAATCCCAATCTATAGTAGGCCTCGCCTCAAACTAATGTACACTCTGCCTTACTTTATTGTGTCTTCATTAGGAATACAAATACTATTAAATTCTCAAGCACATTCTTGTAATATCCTTTTGCATCAGGACCACCCACAAATAATGTCATGGAGACTTATTAAAAGTTTGGAAGGGTTGGCCTTAGCTTATTTTCCCACTAGTTCTTATAACTTAAATTAACCCATTTATATTGATCTATGTTCTATCAAGTGGCATTACCTCTCTTCCATCTTACACCCCCTGCTTCCTTTCCATGTCTAGCTGATGACTTCACCTTTATTCTTCCCCACATCTATTCTCTTCCCAGAAGCCCCACCTAATCTCTTCCTAGCTATCAGTATTCATCTTTTTATTACACCAATCACAGCAATACATTTTCATACAAGGTATAAATATTCCACAACATTTCCCCCTTTTGTCTAAATAAAAAGGAAAAGTTTTAACTCTAACATAGTAAAACTATATGCAATAAGAACAATTAGCAAGTAAGAATTATAATATTAAATCCATATGTATTTGGAAGAGAGAAAGTACTATATGTACTATCTATTCTATCTTAGTGAGTTCAAAGTTTTATACCTAAACCATTGCTTATCATAACTTTTATTTCCATCCTAAAACATCTTCTTAGATAAACAACTTAAGCTTTCATGTCTCTCAACATTATAAACTTTATGTTACTTATGTAAGTTTATTTTCTGAATTTGGTAACAAGGAAAACTTTTACTATAACTATCTGATCCAACCCCATAAAATAGTCAAGAAGGATCTATTACCTAAATAAACAGGAAGTGTAGAACCAAAAACTTCCAAAACTATAGAAATGACAGAAACACCTGGCTTCCTGGACAGTCACCCAACGTTCTTCTGCAAAGTTGGGGCATCCATCTTCAACCTGCAGGCCTAAAATATCTGACAGACTCTTTTCTGAAGCAAGAACTTTGAAGGACTGTCTTACCTTGTCTTAGCAAAGTTTGGCAGTTACTTTCTTTTATCTTCTGCTTGTCCAACATACTTTCACCAGTCAAGGTAAGGACAGCTTCTTGTCTAGTCACTAACTTTATCACAACAAAATCAAACTCCGTATAAAGTTCTTGTTGCCCATCATCCTTTTTTTAAGTAAATTGGTGCTGTCAGGAGCAGACATGTCTTACAGTTATGAAGAGTGCTAGGTTATTAAAACATCTTAAATGCCATATTCTGTAGGTCTCTCAAATGTCTGAAAACCTTGAAAACATACATAACATGGCCACAAATTTGACTATTAGATAACTATTAACCTATATTTCTTAATTTTTAAAAATAGTTTGTAATGATAACTTTCAAGGACTCAAAATATACATTATATTTTTAAATTAGCTGTGTAGGTACAATACTGTAAGCTAAAATAGAAATATATATATGTTTATATAAATATATATATATGTATTTATAAATATATATGTGTGTGTCTATATATGTGTGTATGTATATGTGTGTGTGTGTGTGTGTGTGTGTGTGTGTGTGTGTGTGTGTGTGATATGCTCCACCTGACTTATTTATCTGTGCTTGGGGTGAAGAGTGTTGGTTAAGGAAAAAATAGACAAAAAGCAACAGATAGAATCAGGAGGGCATCCAGTAAATACTGAGATTCACCTCCAGTTTATTTCTCATAGTCTTTAAATACTCCAATCCAAAAAGGAGTGAGAAGGCAAAATTCTTCTTTACTGTGATACAAGGTACAAACAAAGTAATTACCTTCTTAATACTCCAAATAAGTAACCACACTAGGTAAAAATCATCCTGTTAGTAGCTACACCTTAGTCCAAACCTTTTGTCATACAACTTTGAAGAAGTAAGAATAGGTCTGAACTCTCTGACCTTTAGTCACGGTGGAACAGATCCACTTCTGTAGGATCCCACAATATAGTATTAAAAAAAACCTTAAATTTGTAGCAATATACAAAAATCTATACCAACATAAGATATTTGAGATTAACAGTTGCTTTAATAGTTTAAAGTAGATTTAATAATCTACCTTTCATCCTATCATTCCTATATCTCCTTTTTTTTTCTTTTCAGAAAGAGATCTATAAATCTAAATTACCTTGCTTAGTTTCTTCTCTTACCATGACCAGTAGCAATTTACAGCCAATGCGCTAAATAAGACAAGCATCCATAGCTCACCAAATGACCCCCTAAATAATGACAAACATCCATAACCCATCAAATGACCAGAAACAACCTATCCTATCCCTTGGGAATGTGAAAATCATGTTGTTTAGACTGTTTTCTATTGTTTAAGGATAATGGCATCTTTAAGGGACCCTGAAAAAAATGGATAATGGTTAAGTCCTGGGGGCATTGGCTGTTTTTGTTTAGTCTCTGTGTGATGGGAAAGTATAGGACTTACATGAAATCCTGATGGGAGTAATCTGTGAGTCTGGACCATCCCAGTTAGCAGTTTTTAAATTGTTCTGGATGCAAAATTTTGAGGAAACTGCAACAGAGACGTTTTTGGCTGCATGACCTGGGCTATTTTTTTCACTGGTGCTTGATCCTTTTTTCCTGAAAACATACAAACATTTAAAGATAACATATATATCTGTATTAATACAAGTATGGAATGCACAGTGTGCACAAGTCAGTTAAAGACGATTCTTTGTTTTAAGTTTGAGCAGGCAAAAGGCAACTCTTAACTTTTTAAGTTTGTTTGGGCTGTATAACCAAACTGTACTATAAATCTCTACCCATGTCCTGTGAAAGGATGGAATGTAAACTTAACTCATGAGGACTCTGTAGTCAACACGATTTATCATGTCTCATCCAGTCTCAGAGCTATTCCATTTCGAGGGATCAGCATATGTGTCACCTGTCTGCAGTCAACATGCTCATGAGTTCTCCCTCAATCAAGTATGACTTTTATTAATTTTGAAGAGAACTGTAACTTTTTTGTTTTCTGTGGAAACAAAGGCATAACCTCTCCCACAATGCAACATATTTTCTGAATTCCATTTTGAAGTTCAGACATTTAATATTTATATATATTATATATATATATTGATTTAATTTGACAGTTTCCACAATCCAATATCTCTCAGCATTTATTGCTTTTTTACATTAGCTTTGAAATATTCAAAGTCAATAAAGCATCATACAGGACCCAGATGACCTCTGTATTTTCCATCTTCACATGGCTTATTTTTTTAAATTTACTTTAGCCTTTCTTTAAAGACTTTATTGTTTTTAAACTATTTTTTCTATGGCTGTCTATACCCATTTTCTTTCTCTTTATTTGGCATCCAAGTACATGTTTCAACATACAATAACCTGTTGAAAGTTTTGTCAGCCTGGACCTGGTGTGTGTGTGTGTGAATCTGTAGCCTCCTCTGACAATGTGAGCCGAATCTTAAACTGCTAAGCTACTGCCATGTGACTCCACTTAGCAAGGGGTGCATTGGTGGATGGCTCCACCCACCTCAGCTCTTATGTCAGCAGGTTCCAACACGAGTGCTGCATCTACCCACTCCAACTCAGGGAAACTGTTGTGTCTGCCTGAAGCCAGAGTTTGTACCCACTGTCAGCTGCTCAGGTGCTCACCTACAAGCAGGGCCTCTTAAAAGAGCTGCATCTCTGTATGCAAACCTACCCGAGAGACCACAGTGGCCAGGAAGAACTTTTTTAGCTCTGTCAGGTCTGATATGGATATATGTGGCCCCACGTTGGGTCCATATGTAATATGTTTTCTTGTTGAAAACGCTAACCTATAAATAACAGCACAGAGAAGTATTATTATGAAAGATGGGCCTTAGATTAGACTTATCCCATTATCTCATATAACTTAAATTAATCTATTTATATTAATCTTTGTGTTGCCATGTGGCGCTACCTCTCTTTCATCTTTCACCTCCTGTTTCCTCTTCACATCTTGCTTGCAGACCCACATTTCTTCTTCCCAGAGTCATCTCTCTCCCAAGAAGTCCTGTCTAACCTCTGGGAACTCCTCCCTAACTTCTTCCTAGCTATTGGCATTCAGCTTTTTATTACACTGATCACAACAATACATTTTCACACAGGGTTCAAATATCCCACAACATGTTCCCTTAGGACAAAGAAAGTATTAGCATGACACCCTTTAGTGACTGCCATTAGAACCTCACCTACTCCTAATTTTATTTTATTTTTTTGCATTCTTCTTCCTAGTTTTCTCCTGTTAATTGTATTCACATTTTTTATAGTCGAATGGAACCCAATGATAAACAGCCTAGTCTTTCCTCTTGGAATGAGGTAGAGAGAAACAGATCGAAATTAAATTGTTGCAAACAATGTAGAAAGAAAATAGAACAGGGTTTACTTTTAAATTCTAGAAATCAAGTTAGCTCCGGCAACTTGAAATACATTAGCATGATCAGTTAAAGCAAAAATAAAGATTGCTAAGTGAGACAAATAGAGTTGCTTATTTGGGAAAACTATTTTAAATAGCATCATCTCAGTCTTTCAGGTCTATTTAGTCAACTTTTCTTGCCAGGGATTGTCTTTCTGCAACATTGAAAAGATGTTCTCCATAGTTACATAGATCCTGGATCTTCTATGCCGTTTCTCCATATGGCTCATATTGTTGTGTCTGCTGGAATTTTGGGGTCGCAAACATCCATTCTGATATTCTAGCAGCTGAGCCAGCCCTTCTACTTTGCTGTTAGCCACAATTTGACTGTGATCTGCATCTCTCTAGCTTGTTCCAAAAAAAAAATAGCTCAGCCTGTTCATCTGAAGGGCCTCCCCCCATTCTTATTCCTCATCCAGAAAATCCTATCATACAACTCAAGGACACTCATAATCTGGTTGCCTGGAATAAGAATTAGCAGGCAAAGTGCAGTCACAACAAATTTCAAACCAACTTGGAGCATCAGAGCACTCTGCTTTCATAAATCGCTTCCTTGATCTTAAAGTCAGGTGCTAAAGCACAAACACTAACAGAATGTGGGGCAGCTGGTCTAGCACTGCCCACGCAGGCCTGGTATAGTGAGAATGAAGAACCCCACCCATGTTCTGTAGAATATGTGACATCCCATTGCCTTCCCACTTAAAAGCAGCAAATAGTGCTATTCCCTCTATTGCCAAAAGGATCGATCTAAGCAGCTTCCCATGAAATAGCAGGCCAGCCTGTGCCAAAGAATTATCAAGGTCTTTCTCTCATTGCCTCATCAATGGTGACTACAGGAATGAGGATGAGGGGACCTCTGCCGGTAGAGTCTGTCTAAGGCACAGGTGCTTTCATCCTTGCCTGAATAGACTGTCACTTTCCCAGGACATTGTTAATATGCTCCAGTGCCCCATCAAAGTCAAAGTCCCACCTGGCCAATTTACAAAAGCCTGAGGCCCACTGCCACCCACCTAGAATGTGTGAGCTAAAAACCAACATTAAAATTGAGAAAAAAAAAAGTACCCATATGGCATGCTATAAAAAGTTACCACCTACCAAAGGCACAAAAAGAAACACGACTCCCACCCCTGCTCTTGTGTGGGAAAACAAAATCCAAAGGCACCCAGTTGGATGATGTAGGGTCTTTCTTTAACAATAGGTCTTCAGATTCATAGACCCCTTCCTTCCAAATTTCTGCTCCATACTTGCTGTCAAAGAGGTGATCTTCAGATTTAGGAGAAGGTCTTTGCCTGTTGAAGTTCAAAACTAACTGAGACTCAACAATGAGTCAGACAAGGGATGCCATCATTATTACTGAGGAATCTGGCTGGCTTTATAGATTATACTTGTAGGCAGAACTCACCTCTGATCACATAGCCCAAAAGTCAGGCCAACAGTATGTTGTTGTTAGGTGCTTAACAACTCTGTATGTTATGCAAAGAACAGAGTACCATGCTTCATCTAATAAAAAGTACATGTTTGAAAGGGGCACTGAGTTATTATTTCTTGTACCACTAGGAAACAAGTGAGGCTCACTTGTCTTGTAAGTTAGGGCAATATATAGTGGTAAATATTTATTTACACAGAGATATTAATATGCTTACTGTGGACAAAATATGAAGAAAAGAGTAAAGGAAGTGGCACATAGCCTGTTCATTCTCCTATGTTAAGTTAGTTGTGAGAAGTTTGACTCCACATCGTCTGTGATAAACAAGGGAAGCCAGGCAGTAGCCTACTACTCAGTCTTGAGGTTTTAGATGCAAAGAAAGAAAGAAATGATTCTCCCAGTCAATCAAAAATCATTGTTGGATTTCAGGATTTTTTTTTACAAACACAGCATTATCTAAAATTATCTTTAAAATCTCTAATGTGGAAGAAAACACCTATACTTCATAGAATAAAGTTTCCAATAGAAAAAAATTAAAGCTTGAAGCAATGGTTAATTGCAAGTATGAAGCTATTTTACTAAATGTAAATTTCAATTTTAAGAGAATAAGTAAACTCTGGTATCACTTTGAAATTACTAGCAATTTATTTTGAAACACTGAGAAAGTGTTTTTATATAATCAGTAGAAACAGAATCTAGAACATGATCTTCTTATACAGACATATTTATGTGGCCTTAT
Organism: Neodon shergylaensis; assembly: GCA_025134845.1. NCBI lineage: Eukaryota > Metazoa > Chordata > Mammalia > Rodentia > Cricetidae > Neodon > Neodon shergylaensis. Next base: position 844,687 of record JABTXL010002926.1, on the reverse strand, counting down.
AAGTTTAATCAACTTTGACTATTTGCTGGAATGATCTAACAGCAATTTTGCTTTGGTTTGATCATTTTCATTGAGACTTTATAGCAAAACCAGTTTTTTTTTTTCTTTTTCCACTTTGTATTTAAAGCCATACATTCTTAGCATCATAGAGCAAAGGGCATTCAGGGGTGAAGAGAAAATGACCTTCAGAGGGAATGATGGATCCTGAAGGACACAGCGTTATTATGTAAATGCAATGTCACTCTTAAGGACATTGTCTCCGGAGTCAGACAGACTGAAGCGCTAATCAAAGCCCCATCATTTAATATGTGGGCAAGCCACTTAACCTCACTTATTCAGTCCCATACAAAAATAACAATGCCTCACTCCCAGGGTCTTATCTTATGGGTTAATAAGACAATGTATATAAATCACTAACACAGTGGTCACAAACAGAAACCCTTTTTTGTTTAATCACAGGAGAAAGCGCAATACAGAAACAACTCCCACACAAGACAAGTAGTCGGCTGCTGCTGTGGTTGTCATTGATGCTGTTGAAGTTATTTCTGGATCTCTCTGCCTTCTAGGCATAGGATAGAATTGCATCTCTAGCCCCCTTGTGGGTGCTGGGATTCATTCCACCAGCAAGCTGTTAATAGAGTCTATGCATGGCTCTTCTTGCACGCAGCAGTAAGTGGTGACACGAGGCTTCGTTGTTCCCTTTGCAAAATGAGAGACATTCCGGATAGTAGCTGCTCCATTAGCTGGGGTCACAGAATAACACAGCTGTTTATGACTGATCTTCAGTCAATGTGTAATGTGGTTGTTATTTCTAGCAAGGGAATTTGGAAATTGTTTATCTACCCAGAAGAATTTGGTCAACTCTGGCAGATGTATATAGTAAGTCTCATCTCTGTCAAATACATAAATAGTCACATTGCCGAAACATAACACTTTGAATGTCATATGTCCTACTTCACACTACTGTGATTATAATCAAGCAGCTGGTGGCCACTGTCTTTCCATTTACTCATTCAGTGGAAGTTTTCTAACATTGTTTTAGGACTCATTACTCCAATGTTGATTGAAGCATGGGACAAACAGAAAATGATGAATATTAACCAAATATTTAATGCTTTGTAATAGAGAAATGCAATGTGATTATGCCTCCCAGTCACTATTTTCATGGATTAATAATTCTATTGCTTTGCAAAACGGTTGGAGGACATGTTAAACTTGGCCTTGGAAAAGCATCTCATGGATGGAATTATTTGTTAACTCATATACAAGTCAAAGCTACTAAATATGAAGGTTTGTAGACAAGATAGACTCAACAGAGTGTGAGGGGAATGAGGGAAAAGTAAGGAACTGAATATAAAGCATACATTATAGCAGAGTAATCTGTAATGAGGTTGAACACACCCCAAAATCACAGTCCAGTGACCACGCAACAATGAATGGCAGGCTAGGATACTGGAATACATGCTGGGTAAAAATCAGGTCACGTGAGTAAAGTTCTGATTTCACTATGCATTCCCATGTAATCTTTAAAAAGCCACTTTTATTTGTAATTTCAAATTTGGGATTTTTTTTAAAATTCAGCGTATTGATGTAAAATCTAGAGGAGAAATCGTTTCTAAATCTAAAGACTGCTAATCAGAGGAATATATTTCTAATGTACACAAAGGGGACACTGAGAAAGGCTATGTACTTGTGACAGCTATTTCTGCAGCTGAAGAAATGATGGAAGAAATAACCAGTTATGCCAGCTATCTAATAAGGTCATGAGAAAATGATAAAGCTATTGAGTGTTTCCCCTTGTCTCATGTTTTACTGTCTGCGCAAGTCGCAATGATAGCTGGGTGTTCCTAGAATGAAGTCCCTCTTAGCTTTATCCCAGGATCCACTTTTGGAGTGACAACCGACGACAGATTTGCCAAGGATCACGGCTGGAATACAGTGTGTCCCGGGATGTGGGAAGAAAATACTGTGAGCAGCACTGGGCTTGCAGGCTCCTCTGTGAGCCGCTGAGCGACCTTACTCAGCATTCTCAGATCTCCCTGTGGTCATTGAACATCAGTGGAGGGAATTCGGGGGCCAATTAAGTTGCTGCCTCTGCTCTTCTCACTGCTCTGGCAAACAAAAGGAAGAAAGTCACTGGCGCATGGCCTTCTAGTGATTCTAACCAAACACAGCACATGCAGCAACAACTTTTACAGTAAGAACGATTATGATTTAGGACGACTAATGCATCAACAAAGGAAAGATCTGTGTCCACTACACAATTTTAATAAACATTTCCCCAGAACTTTGGTGCAAGTCTGCTTTTACAGAGTGAGGCGATTGATTGGGTTTGAGCAGCATGGATGTTAATTCTGGTGAGGTAACAGAGTTGTCACAGGGCGCCGCGAATTTGGCCATGCATCTAACTGTAGTGTCATTGCCCTGGGTCACTGACTCCACCACCAAGCTGAACCAGAGAAGAGAAGCAATTACCTAATTAATGTGGTTTTTTTCCCCAATTGCTAGCATAATTCAAACCAAATATGTTTTGCCTGAGAAAAACACTTCTCTGAAATGTTGAACTCATTTTATTAAATTCTGGCTTAGAAATGATAGCTTAATGCCCCTCATTTGCATTAATATGCCACCTTCACCCACAGTCCTGACTCAAACGCTCTTGCACTGGACCAGGAATTCTTTATTATTAAGGATTTTGGATATTTTTTTCCCTGGTAGTAAAGTAAAGATGAGTATGCACATGATAAAAAAGCATATATTAATTAACAAGAGAAATAATTAAATAACTACTTTTTAAAATAGACAGGTTCAGCAAGGTTAGGAGGTGGGAAATGGGGAATTTTGTTTGTTTATTAATAAAAAGTATATCTCCAAGATGCCAAAAATAAAAAAATTCATAATATTATGAATCATATAGTAAGATAACCTGGAATACAATCAATACTTTTATCTGGAGCTGTCTCCCATAGCTTAAGGACTATGGCTAAATAATTCCTAAAAGTTAGGTCTTATATTGATAGAGCATTCTCTAACTGCACGCTGCACAATGCCAAGGGCTATCGTAGCCTAATCAGTCCTGTTTACCCAGGATAGAGCACATTGACAGGCCCAGACTCAGCGCTCAGTTCATATTGCTAAGTAAATCCCCAAGCACGAGACTTCTAGGGGTGGCTCATGCTTCAGATATCAAAACTTGAATTATAGCCCAGGAAACTCTGTCCAGTATATTGAAGATATAAGAAGAAGAAAGTGTTGGGATTATTTCCCCAGTCAGGCATTACTGGCTAGCCAGCCCCAAACCAATCGCATTTACCTTCTATTTTAAGGCCTTACACTAAGGAAGCTAGAAAGCTAATTATACTCTTTCCAACCTAATTTGCATTTGGAAACAATGGGCCAGTGAGACAAACATCCTTGCCACATTGTGTGGTTGTAAGAAAAATTACGTGTTCTTAATAGAAGGGCAAATATAACACATCCTATTAGTTGCTGCTTCCTGATGTGATAGCTGGGGCCAGAGCAGCAATATTGCAACATGAAGGAAAAGACAGTGATGCTGACCATAACAACCCAAGCCACTGAAGCAACCCCAAATTCTGCCTATTTCTATAATCGTCACATTTGCAAACAAACTGGAAGAGGAGCAGTATTTGATTCAGTTGTCATCAGTGAGGGTATGTGTGACTAGCAACCAGAAAGCATGCCTAGCTGGCAGGATTCCCTTCTTGCACATGTGTTTTTTTAAACATGGTCTTGATCTTGTGTGTCACAGAGCAGTAGTCTCTTCATTAAGGTCACTTGTGCCCATGTATTTCATCTTGAGAAAAGCATTGTGGCCACTACATAACAATGCCTCTTAGAGAACTTCATGCATTTTCCATCATGTTAGAGTTTAACATGTTGTTTACACTTCTGCTTATTCTTATCATAAGAAATACCTTCAGAGTTTAAATCTTCCAGCCTATTTTATTGGGATTACAGAGAGTGAACACCATGTCAACTGGTCCACCATCATTTCCAAGGAGTGGTGCTTGATTAAATGGATGAGAACATACCTATAAAATGTTGTTTTGAAATGAAAAACTAATTAGGAATGACAAACAGGATACCATCACTTTCAGGTGTGAAAAACAGATCTAGATTATCAAGAAAGAAAAGATCAGTATACCCCTGACATAAATAACATCAACATTTTAGATCTAAAATACACAGTGAAAACCCATACCAAAAGTCTGAGAATAAATTTTAGGTGGGTAAACAAACCTAGCTGGCATCCTTTTCTACCCTATATTTCCCTGAAGTTTTTGTAGTATTCTTTTATTTAGACTGAAGTCATAGGCTTTTGTTAATACCAGTGATCCTATGTACACTATCTGTAGGGATTAATTACCTCAAATCATGCCTGAGGATGTGGTTTTAACTCATTTACAATACCAGCTAGTCTGAGGTAGGGAGCACTAGAATAACAAGATACTCTGTTTCAAATATGGGGGAAAGCAAGCACTGACCCTCATAGTTGTTGTTGGATACACACACACACACACACACCACATCCAAACTGCTGATCAGCTGTCCCTGACAAGGGAGTCTCATAAAGCACTACAAAAACTGCTTTTTTCCCCCATCATTGATTTTCTATATCTTGCCAATGAAGCCTGTTCATACCTCCTTGAATATACAGTGAGCACAGCACTTTGACCTTCATGAGGTCCAGATAAAATTTCCTTCCTTCATTTTATTATGCGCGAGACGGACTGGGACTTAGATGGGATAACATCTAAGGTAGAGCAAGATCCATCACCAGACCTGTGGGGGCCAAAGGCTTTCTGCTCAATCAGTCCCAGAGGACAGCACATAGAAGATTGAAGCAGGGCCCAACAGGCCCTTCTTTGAGTCCAGACAGGTTTAGGATGCCCTCTCTGCCTCAGTCATTAGTCCACAGCTTTTGATGCCTATGAGACGAAGAAGTCAAAGGTACAAAGTGTGCAGGGCCAAGTAAAGTTGGCTTTGTCAAGAACTGATCTAGCATTGCTGCTAGATTGGAGGTGTTCGGGGCTGAGTTTCCTGACTACAATTGATCAGTCCTTTGAAGACTGTCCAGCTCTGGACATCCCTCACGGCTGGATCGGACCTGATTCTGGTGAACCATTCACTACTGGGCACTCACTACCCTACCCACTTCACTGGCAGGCGTCTCCTGAAGTCCTTTAAATGAATGTTTAAAGGAGACCCCTTCCAGATTAGTAGAGGGCAAACAGGAAGCCTCCCAACAGGCTGAAGTAGGCTAACAAAAGAAGGTGAGCCTTAGAAAACAACTTTCTCAGTCCTCAGTCTGGCACCTTTATGCAGAGCATAGCCTAGAAGGTTCTATACAACCTGGAAGGCTCTATACACACTGAGATAATCTGTACAGCCTAGAACACTCTGTACCACCCGGGACACTCTGTACCGCCCGGGACACTGTACAGCCCGGGACACTCTGTACAGCCCGGGACACTCGGTGCCGCCTGGGACACTCTGTACATCCCGGGACACTCTGTACAGCCTAGGACACTCTGTTCAGCCTCGAATACTCTGTTCAGCCTCGAATACTCTGTACAGCCTGGGACACTCTGTATAGCCTGGGATACTCTACAGCCTGGGAGGCTCAACAACTACAGCCCTGTACCCTGCACAGACTATCTATGGGATCCAGACTTCCCAACATGCTCTTCTGGAAGGAATAGGAGAATGCATCGCCAACATACAGAGCTCTGGAAATCCATCTCATAGCCTCCACATTTTCCTCCCTCAGCCTGCTGAGAGCATTTTACATTCCTCTGTAATGAAACACAAAGCAGTCTACTGAACCCCTAATTCTAGGAATACATACCCAATGATTTCCTATAGAGTAGAACCCTATTATTGGCATTTGCAAACTCTGTTTAGAATACCCCTAAATCTATCAACTACCATTTCCTACCTCTTTCCATTTCCTAGATTTTTATTCTTTCCCAGAGCATTCAGGTTGCTCCATTCTAATCCAGCACAGGACACCTGACAACTCTCACTTAGGAATACAGGAATCTTGGCATTCCTTTACCTCTTAATCATAGTCAAAACAAGGACTAGAGTATTTTCACCTTCATATTATGTAATAATAATCAAAATTAAAATTCAGGGATGAGGTAAGGAGTTGGAACATTTTGGAAAAGGGTGGGAAAAAATGAGAAATGCCTATAAGTAAATTTATTATATATACGTGTGTACATATGTATATGTGTATATATGTATATATGTAGACATATATGTAAACGTATATATACACATAGGCATATGGTGTGAGAGAGAATTATTTTTTTCACCGAATTGATTAGCCAATATTATAATAGGTTTAAAAAGTTCTGCAAAGAAAGGTAATATTCACTGTGCAGATGGAGTAAATGAATGAGGGCTGAGGTAATCAATACGCCAAGTGGTCATAAAGATCAGGCAGCCATTTGACAAACCCAATCCTGATCTTTTTGGGAAGTGATGTGAGAAGGACAAATACAACCAGATGTCAGTCATACGCTGGCATTGCGCTGTATGAGCTGAATAACTTCTCACCACACACGCTCAAACAAGCTACACATTCCTGACTGACACAGAAATCACAACGAAACGGTTGAGTCCCTAGAGATTTGGCATGTCGGAATGCTAGTAATGGTAGATAAGGGACAAGAGGGCACAGGAAAGTCTTTCATTAAAAATGGTAAGCTCACCACTTGGGTATTACTTGAAAAGATGGTATACTTTATGTACCATATTTAAATCAACACTATACAAGAAAGCAGCATGCTAACTGTGAAATGTCATAGAGGGAAATATCATGATTAAACATGAATAATCATCCAAACAAATAAACATAAATTAGTAAAGTTTAAACAAATTAGTAAAAAAAATATAACCTGGAAAGAGTGACTGGAATGCTAAACTTATGTGTTTGACTTGGAAAAGACTTGATAAATATAAAAGTGTCAAACCAGAGATACTTAAGGATGGATGATAATTGATTAAAACTGGAGCCCAGTAGAACACATGAGAATGGGAGAAGATAAAGAATTTTATTTTTTATCACCATGTCATCTAGTCAGGAGTTGCTTGTTAGCTCTATCCTTTGAGGGTTTTAATTCTTAAAATTCATACATCAATACATAAACCTTGAAAACTAAGTCATATTCAAGTAAATCATCTTTTGAAATCATGAAGGAAGCGTTAAAGTTCAAGACTAATTTGTTTTCAATTAAGTATTCTATATGCTCACCAATCCAAATGTCATCAGTTAACTATAAACCAAAGACTAATAGTCATAATTAATATTTATAGGCTGCTTGAAAGGAATAAGTTCTGACATAATTGAAGATATGAGAAATTTCTTCTAGTTTAAAGATTGCAAAGCTGAGATATTCTTTGTTTAAGTCCAATGTTATAAGCATGTCACTTAGGAAAGGTGAAAAATAAGGACTCAAATTCAAATAATGTGTATCAAATAATTTCAGCATCCTCTTCCTTCATCATTTCTTTATGAGTTACAAAGATGGGGAAATTAATACCAGATTGGTAATGTGCTTCACTGTGTCAACCACAGCTCATTGTAGACCCCAGTGTGGTGTACAGCCTACACACAGGCTACAGGGATGCCATCAGTCCAGACACCAGCTCTTCCCTTTTGCAGGCACAACTTTTCCTTTTTAATGAGATAAAAACATTGGATCTCTGCTACTCTTAATATCAACTGATTATGATAAGGGTCTTACAAATGTGCCGTGATACATTCTGGAACGTTCCGAAAGGGACCAAAATCTGACACGATGGCTTCCTCACCGTGTGCAGATTTTTACCTTCACCATTGTTCACGTGTTTGTTCCTTGATGTTCATGAGTCTATTAAGCAGAGATCATTTAAAGTTGTCTCACCCAGTTCTGATAGGCTTGTGCTGAATGTCACATGTTAAGTAGCTGTAATGAAACACAAAGGAAAAGCCATTTTCTTTTCTTTTGGCCAATTCTACTGCATTTCAGAAATAAAAGGCCACTTAGAACAGGCACTTCAGACATTTCACTGTATAATAGCATTTTGTATATATTTTAATATCTCTAAGTTTTTAGACTTTGTGACATGCACAATAAACTATAATAAGCTTGTGTGTCTTTTAAATATCAGCATTCTTCTCAGAGAACCAGTGCTGAAGTATTTCTGTAGTTTAAATGTTCTTGCTGGATTATAAAAGAAAGCAGTTGCTTAACAACTTGGCATTAAATATCAAAGGATAATGTAGCATTTAAAGCATTCTGTTTAATTGTGTCTGGCTTCATGTAACTCAGTCCTTGGTTAATACAAAGTTAGTACATAGGGATGAAAAAATTAATGAAATTGCAGTTTTGATATTAAACGTAATGCATTTCTAATCAAAGAATGGAAACCTGGATTTTTTTCCTTTACGATACTATCTGTAGTTTGCAGCCTATTAAAGCTTTCTCCGTGTGCTTTTTTTCTCCTTTGTGCCTACGTCACCGATGTAAGGTGCTTATTTATTCAATTTTAAAGGGAGAGAAAAGGTTATGTGATGATCCTGCTAAGCACGTAGTAGGGCGAGAGAAATATTAATGGGGGAGTGACGAGGGGTGGCTCCAGAGAAGGCAGTGTGGTGGCACCGGAAGATCAGAAAGACGAGATTATCTCAGCACTTCCCTAGAATCTTTTTCTGCCTAAGAAATTTGGGAGAATGCGAAAAAGCAGCAGCCCAGCATTCTTGAAGGGGCGTGGCTTCTCTCAAGGGGCTGTCCAATCGAATTCCTTCAGAGGGAGCCATCCCGAGAAGATTGATGAGCGTTGCTAGGAAACAGGAGCGTCTCCCTCCCTGCTGACCCAGAGATTGTGCTGCACAAGCCTCCCCAGGGGCTCGCAATGTGCTGTTGAACCGCGTGTGGGGCAGAGCTGCTTACCGGCCTCCCCGGTTGACTCGCTCACACCGCTCTCTCTTACGCGGTCTCCTCCAAGTGTGGTCAGCGCCTTATACAGGGACCACAGGAGAGTTCTTACTAGGAATGACTGTGGGTCCCTGCCCACCCGCGTGCCATCAGCCTTAGCAGAGCTTCAAACTTGGAGCCACCTCCCTCTCTACCTCCCCACGCCCCTTCACGCCACTGCTCCGAAATTCGCCGACCTTTGCATGCATTGCCTAAGGGCTGCAAACCTTGAGGCAGAAAAGCCAGAAACCCAGCCAGGTTTTCCGTTTTGTAACCCTCAGGTCTAGGTACAGTAGCTCACGGAAGACTCTGCAAATACACCCCTATAAACGGAGGGAAGAAGGGGGGGGGGGAAAGGAGAAAGAGAATGAGGAGAGGATGTCAGAAGGTCCGTGCCTCGCTGCCTGAGTCCCAGTAAGACTGTTTCAGCCTGGCCAAGGTGAAGGAAAGTTGCTTCTCAGCCTAGGAAGTGGGTTTGGCTGCAAAGGGGAGGAAGGCGACTGGGCTCTGAAGCTCCCCTCCCTTCTGCAGAAGACCACTGGGTACCCTTCTTGCCAACCTCCTCCCGCTCTTCTCCTCCAGCCCTCCCTTTTCCCACTCCTCCTTGACTCGGAGGCCTGGATCCTGGGCCACCGGGCAGTGGTCCAGCGCGCAACCGGGCGGGGGCGGGGGCAGGGGGCACTGTGACAGGAAGCTTCGCGTACAAGTTGGCCATTTCAGGGGCAAAATAAGTTCTCCCTTGGATTTAGAAAGGACAAAGACAGCAAGCTCCCTCTTTTGTGTCGGATGAAGAGGACCAACCATGAGCCGGAGCTTGGGTGCAGGCTCACCGCCTCTACCACCGCGGTCAGTTCCAGTTCCTGCCAGGAGTTGACGGTGAGAGGTAAGAAGCCCAGAGGGGGATGTGTCCCTCTGGAGGGCGCCCAGCGAGGGCGCAGGAGCTCGGGTACGGCGTGGGGCAGGCAAAGCGGGGAAAGTTGAGGCAGAGCATGGACCGGTCTCTACATACCTGCCAGGGGTGGGAAAACGTGGGTCACCGGCGCAATGTGGGTGTGCGTGAGAGAGAGTTTGTGTGTGCGCGCGCGCTACTGTCCCTCCAGGAAGAGGCCAATTTCGGATCATAGATCTGCTACTAAGGAGCGAGAGGTACAGGGACTAATTGGAGGGATAGGTCTCATTCGCCAACCGCCTCCATCCAGCTCTGCGCTGGGCTCAAGATTCCTTCGCTTGGGGGTTTATAAGGCTTTGTGCACAGGAACTGTGTGATAAGCGGCTGACACCCTGGTAGCTCCATGTGGGTGTGGAGGTTGCCAGGCGAGGTGGGTAGCGGTCAGCAGGACCCCAATGCTGCCAGGATGAGCTCCGCAGACAGGGGCAGACAGGGGTTCACCCCCAGGCAAGAATGCTTGGAAATCACCCCTAACTCGCTACCCTTTGCTCTTTTTGACTTGAAGGGGGGTGGGGGGGGGACACCAGACTCAAAGCCTATCTTCCCATTGATCCTGTTCCATTTTCTTATCTGACAGTGAGATAACTCGGAGAGGGCGGGAGATCCGCGGTCCAAAAATAGACTAGGTGATATATCCAATAAACTGGTTTCTTAGGAATTTCCCTTAGATCTCCTTCTAGTTCCTCCAAGAGGTAACGAACACGCAAGTGTCTCTTTAAGATGAGCTGGACTGAAGGGGTGAACACCTTCTTTCAAAATATCTTAGAGTACTGTAAATTTTGAAGATAAATAAAACCCCACCTTTCTCAAGATGTGTGGTCACCGATTCAACTAATGAACTTGTATACTATCTCTACCCTTGTTCAAACAAGATATGTTTATAGATACCCTGAATGTATACATACCCAATGTATTCATTCATTGGTACATTGCACGTTAAGATTTTTGTGAGTTGAGATTAGCTGGTTACTTAGAGTTTCTTTGCTTGAATTTCTTTGTGCTCCTGGTCTCCAGAAGTGCTCATTTGACGACTTTGTTTAGGAGTGGGTGTGGGTTATACCATTCTTTTGGACATATTCATTTACCTGTCTTAGTTTCTAGATTGACTTTGGTTTATCCTATCACAGTCTGAGGTTGTTGCTTGATGCTATTGTGTATATAAGTGTATTAGATGTCAGCATTACCCGAAACACCCAGATTTCCAGTACACTAGATGCCTGTGGATAGCAATCCCTACCAAAGGGAGTGAGGAAACTGATGAGGATTCTGTACTTTTATTTGCCTTTTCTTCTTCTAAAACCAGCTGAATATAATTTGACAATCTTGAAGGTAACGTGCAGCAGACCTTAGTAAGGTGGCATTTTCTTCTTTGTTACAGCAATGTCTTACGTTTATGAAGGTTCCCCACACCTGTAGGTTTGAGGTGTCACACCTTTAGATTCTGATTGCCCAAACAAGAGTATAAGGATATTTTGAACAGGCATGCCCTGGGCTCTCTTGATTTATTTATATGCTAAGTGATACGTGAAGTGCTCATGATGCCAAAGGACTCAAGAAGAAATTTTGAGATGTATTCCAGCACACATGCAACAAAGAAAACTGTATCTAAAACAATACGACAAGACAACTTTGTCTTAAGTCCAACCTACTCACACACACCCAAAAAAATGGTGCGAACATCTACCTCTGTAAGTTGTATCCTTACCAATAAATTGTGAAACGTAATGCATAAAATAATAACATTTGTCAGTCAGTGCACAAAGGAAAGACCTGCTCCTCTATTTAGTATTTTTCAGTTATATGCCATCATTACATTAAGAAAATGTGTGGATTGGCTGCAGATTTTATAAATAATAAAAATATATACTATGGCATACTATGTGACTCACTCATTGTGTACAATGGCTACCTTTAAAAAGTTACAGCGTACATATGGGGAAAAGTATAAACCTTGTTACTTATTTCAACATTGCCTAACATCAACAACACTTCTGATTTAATGTCATTGCCATTAAAATTGGTAAGCTAAACAAATGCAAAGATAACACAAAAATAAGTGATTTTTTAATGTTATAATTAATATCTATGTTGAAGGAAAGAGCCAGGGCATTAAAAGGTCACCTGTCTCTCATCTCTACTGCAAAGCAGGTGATCAATCAGAAACACACATTTAGTAGAAGATTCTCTAGTTCTGAAAGATTCACAGCAATAATAACTTACAGCTTCAGTGGAAACAGTCTCCTCTTCTTTCAGCTCTAACTTTATTTCAAGTTAAATGATCCTTTCTTTGTGTTCATTCTTGAAATCGTAGGTTCTGAAATGAGCCATGATCTTTTGAGGGCTCTAGCTAGTAGCTATCAAGATATATCCTAGTGGCTTATGCATGAAATATTTCAGTTCGTTTTCTGTTCTCAAAATCATCCCAAGAAGACATTCAAAAAAAGAAAAAATATCTAATTTCTGTGGATAAAAGAGGAGGACAGGTTACATTTCCCCGGGGTGGAATAGGGCCAGAGCTATAGAGTCAAAAGTTGTCTTCTCTGGAGTCAGTTTCTAAAAGGGGTTGATGTTTACACACAGTTGTCTCCCTTTTCTGTTTTATGCTAAGTTGACTGTTCATTTCCACTTCTTTTGAGATTCTGCTGAATGTATCCAATTCTACATTAGATAAATTTGGTGAAATTGCTCTCAAGAAGCAGTGTAAAATGATAGAAGATTATTTACTGAGGAGCACACAAAATGAATCATAGTAACTGAGACCACACAAACCATTAGATCATCTTCCTCCTGCCACCTCTAATGTAGGCTAGGAGCCTACAGCATTGCTATATTTTGGAGGGCTTTAGTCCAGTGTGATTTTAAATAGCTCATGTAATGATTTCTTCCAGATTTTTATGGAAACACCATTTCATATTGTAATGGTTCTCTCTTAACAGAATTTTGTGGCATTCGGCCTAATTCTTCCATGAGTTTGATTTACCTTATTGCTAGGTCCTTATCATTTACTTCTCTGGGCTACTCGACCCTCTTGTATAATTTAAGGTCATAATGCAACATTTATATAGGACTTGTAAAATGCATGCTTATAAAAGAGAGCACATGGTACCAATTCTATATCCAAATATTTGCTCAATTATATATATGTGTGTGTGTATATATATATAACCATTTACAGGTATTTGTATGGCTATATGTCCTCACAATCTATCTGATTGCCCTAAGAGAGGAACTTGTCTTTGCTGATACTAGTGACCTACGTGAATATGCAGATGATCTTGTATAAGTAAGCTCTGAGTGGTTGCATGTTTGTGAGATATTTTCATTGCAGATTTGTTGTCAACAGAGCCCTGTCACCACCCACACTGCAAGAGAGTTTTGTGACATGCTGGTCAGATGCTCCAATGAGCCCAAGAAGCTGTTGTCATGCAAACTCAACTACTGAGATGAAAGTGATTTCCATAATTAATAGAATGTGCTAAGAATGTAATGGTGTATGGGAGTTAGTTGAGTGTGAACACAGCATAGTAATTATGTTAGAATTTTCAGTGGTCCCTTCATATTGATACAAACTAAAAAGGCCAGAATTAGGAATACATTATTCAGAGTTCTGTATCTTGAAAAGTAAGCTCACATCATGCATATACCAACATAAAATATATGTAGGCTTAAATGGAGGAACCATATGTGAAGGTTACTTTAAAAATAAAAAGCCTGAAATAACCACGAGGCGGGCGGGGGGGACAAGATTTTATTTTGTTCACTTAAAATCTGGTTCCCAGACATCCTTGTGTAGGCTTCTTTAAGATTCTCCAGCAAATATCTCTGTAGCCTGGCCTTCCCACTCAATTGTTTCTCCCAGTCCCAGGCAGTGAAACACAAGCTTTGCTAGACAGCAGAGGAGCAAATGGCTAGGAAGTCCCTTCCAGGGTACACTTGGCGAATCCAGCAGTGGCTGACTCTAAGTGAGGTGAATCAGCAGTCAAAAGCACAAAGTGCTGCTGTCTTTCTACCTTGTGGGGCATCAGACTACACAGAGACATCCGTGCAGACAAAGGGAGCCATGGGGACAAGGACCTCTACAAAGCTAACTATAATATTAAGGAAATTGAGTTGGATTGCATGGAGCAAACTGTTTTAAGTCAGTGTTGTCCCTTCTGAAGTTATAAAATGTGTTTATAGTGCCATTCATCACATTGTGGCAAGTATCCTCAAAATGATTTTCCCTAGACACAAAAGGAAAATCAATTTTCTTGGTATAGGAAATGTAGGCCATTAATATACTTGTGATTTCACCCTGGAACCGGAGAGGGACTCTAAGAGGTGATACTCCACATAGACTTCGTTTTCTTATCAAATCGGTAGCCCTGTTACAAAACCGGAAACCCCCCACTGTACTTTACACAAACACACCTAGAAACTGTTCATATGTAATCTATACAAAGTCTACACCAAGAGAGCATGTTTCCAAGCAAAGCCACCTGTGAAGATGGTAACTCCTCAGAATGGATAAGCAGTTTTCATGCTTAGTTCCTTGTCAGAACTTGTATTATCATTGCTTTTTTTAACAGAGAGAAAGCCATTTGGACAAGCATAGATAATCACTGAATTTCAGAAATCTTGAAACACAGTTTTTAAGAACGTACAACCAGTACATACATCACAGGATTACTAAGATAACTCTTTCTAGACCAGGGATGAGTTTTACAGTTTGGGGAATATTTTTGAAGAAATTCACTTAAGACAAAGACTACAACCAGAAAAGTCAGCTATTATGGAACAAAAAAAAAAAGCAAAACCAAAAACTGATTTAAAAAAAAGTATTAGTGTCTGTTAAGAACAAAATAAGATTTAGAGTATATAGTGAGGGCACAAAAGTGTTCAAATAAATACAAAAACGTACAAGCGTATATAAAGTTGAAACAACTCAAAAATTAAATGTTAAATCTTTGGTTAGAAAATCATAAGGGGCAAAGAAGATGTTTGGTCCATAAAAGCACTTGCCACTCAAGCACAGGTCCTGCCTTCCCAGAACTCACGTATCCCAGAGCAGGGAAGGCAGAGATGGGGATCCTGTGCCCCTGCTGCCCAGTCAGTTTAGTCAAATGGGTAAGTTCTGTTCTGTGTTGAGTGATAAACCATTCCAAAAAGTGAGGCTGAAAATTTTTAAGGAAGACATCAGACATAGAGCTCTCACCCTCCACACATGTACACATGCGTGCACACACACACATACAAATAAATTCATACCAGCACATACATGGGCATACATACAAAGACACATGCACACAAACACACAGGAAAAAGCAAAAAGTAAAATGGTCAAAATTTTTAATCAAATGAAAAATAGTAATATGCTAAAGCTAAACACATACTGCTCAAGTAAGTATTTAAATATGTATAGAGCCATGACACATATTTGTCCCTTTGTTAGTAGTTCATCCTCTCTCTCTCTCTCTCTCTCTCTCTCTCTCTCTGTTTCCCTCTCTCTCTCTCTCTCTCTCTCACACACACACACACACACACACACGTGCTTTCTAGAAATACTGTGGTAGATTCTGTAGGTAGACAAAACCAGTGACCTGTCATAATAGATCATTATTGGCCAATGGTCCTGTGGTAAGGACCTTCTATAGCATAATAAGGACTGTCTGGTTTATTATTACAGCAGTTCATTGATTCAAGAAAATATTGTGGGTGCCTTTTGACGGAAGAAATGGCGGTCCAATAGAAACAGTCTCTTGCCCAAGAACCCAAACTTATTTCTAACTGCAAGACAGACTGCGTGGACTATATTGTCAAATATACTGCCACCCAGTTTGTTTCCTTGCCAAGCTTCCTTTCATTCAACAAGTCGTTTTTGAGATTCAAATGAAGGGGCATGATTCCAAAGGAAGGAAAACAAAGCGCAGTGAATGAGACCCCGGAAATGTCCTACAGGCCAAAGACATCATCTACCCCTAAACAGAACCCTTCCCCAAAACAAGGAAATACAGTGGAAGAAATAAACTGAAACATTATTTATAATTAAATATGCCTAAGGAAAAATCAGAGAACTGCAACTATCTAGGAAGATGATAGATTTGTTAACAAGCTGAGAAATAAACACCAGCTCTGAAAATGTGAAAGAAATAAATTTCCCGGGGCCTGATTTCAATGAACATCACAGTCTACAAAAATAAACACAGTGACAAGAATGCAGTCCTTGAAAGAGCTAGGAGTTGAACAGTCTTTCTGCCCTCCAAGACGAAAATCTTCCTGTGTCTCTCCTCTTACAATCTAATCATTTCCCACCAGAAAGAGCTAGAAAAGGTTCTGTAGATTCGCACAACTTGGATCAGGTTAATCTTTCCAGCTCGAATAATAACAGTTCATCTTTATGTAAGTCTCAGTATTTTTATGCACTGGGATGTTAATCTGTAATATATCCAGCAGCCTGCATTTGGAAGGGCAAAGAGATTCTCACTTTATAATGCACCAGGAATAAGAGAAGTAAAGTGGCCTGCTCAATCGATAGGGCTGCCCTGTGAAAGATCCCATCTCAGATTCTTTGACCTGGGCATGGATTTACACATATTGCCGTAACACTGAAGACCTGAGACCTGAGTCTTCACTCAAAGATCCTTCTCAGATTGTGATTTACACTAAGATTTTTTCTGAAATTAGGGAAAGGAAGGAAGAAAGAAAGAAAGAAAGAAAGAAAGAAAGAAAGAAAGAAAGAAAGAAAGAAAGAGAGGAAAAAAGGAAGGAAGGAAGGAAGGAAGGAAGGAAGGAAGGAAGGAAGGAAGGAAGGAAGGAAGGAAG
>JABTXL010002926.1:812151-827937 GCA_025134845.1 Neodon shergylaensis | reverse complement strand
AAGGAAGGAAGGAAGGAAGGAAGGAAGGAAGGAAGGAAGGAAGGAAGATACTCCAGCTATCTTGGATATCCCAGATCTGTCCCTCCATCTGGTGGAAGTTGCTTCCTCTGATTATTAATAATACATAGCAGATAGATCACTGGTAATATTTTGTATTTTACTTAGCAGTTCTAATACACCATATGTTAGTGAATACAGCATAATGGAAAAATCTTTCAAAAATATGTCAAAAGACATGCCAATTTGAGAGATGGATATACAAGGTCAGAAACAGTTGGAATTTGTATCTGCCTCAAGGAGAAAACAAGATCTGAAGGAAATAATTAACTGTTTCTATTTTGAAACATCTCATTTTTTTTCTGAACAAGCAGAGACCCCCTATTTGCTGATTCCTTAATCCCAGTAATTTCTGTCAAGTTTGGGGATAGTGATGGCCAGCCCACACCTCATTTCAGAACTGATGATAAGCCACAGTGTGAGACTTAGACCCAGTTGTCCAGTGACCAGTGCATGCCCATTGGAAAAATATTTGAGAAATATTTAAAGCTTTGTTTTCTCAAACTAGGTCTTCTAACACCTGCCTCGGTTCATGCAGTTCTCAAAATCTTAAACTAAAGTATCTCATTCAAGAAGCACAAAAACACACATCTCTACATCCTCCTAGTGTACACAGTCTCAGAAACAAAACTGAATCATCAGGGTTAATTTTCAGAAAACTAATTTCACCCAGCTTGGTAGGGATGTTTAAAGAATATGGAGTTTTGCCTTCATCACTGCTCTGTAGAAGATAAGTCACCCTGTGGATCTGGCTTCATAAATGCTCAGAATTCAATAATTTGGAATGAGGTAGACCATCACTTGAACAAATGAAGTTTGTCCCAAGAAAAAGATTAAGTGATATTCAGCACTCGTACTTCCCGTGGTTCTTCTAAGATCTTAAGCTATGACCGCTCTGTGTGTTGTGGAACAGAAACTGGTGGCACCTCCCATGGAAGCAGTTGGAATGTTTCAGGAAAAGGAGAGAAGATATCAGTTCCACTCTCTGTCCTGTTCCACAAGGCAGCCACTCTCTACCTCTTTCACAAACAGGACTTAGCATAGAATCGCCCAGAAAAGCTGACCTGAGAATCACTTTAAAATGAAGACTATTGGGTAGACACAGCCCAGACTAGCAGAAACTAATACAGTTAAAGCTTGCGTTAAAAATCTATAGACTGACTGGGCTTCTGACTATTTGTGAGAAAAGTTCAAGTTCAAGAAGCATTCCTCAGTTAGTATGGTCAGGACACTATAAGAAAATACACTATAAGCGGCAAACATTTCTGGACACTAAGGTCTCCAAGGTCAAGCAACCAGCAGGTTTGGGGTGCACCTTCTTCCCAGTATGATGCTATTAGGGTGTCCACACATGAGAAGGAGGAAGAGAAAACTGTTGCCTGTGCTTACCAGTCCTGTCATGAGAACCCTGGCATAATACAGACATCATTGAAATCTGTCTCCTCAAGGACTCACCTGCAGATACTATCATATTGAAAGTTAAAGATTTATCGTGGGAGTTTTGGAGTACTTGGATTTCAAATATTCAGTACATATTGATTTAGCATGGAATAATGGTCCTACAGAAAACATTCTGCCAATTGCTTGTACAAAATGATTTAACACATCACTCTAGAATAATCAGATTAACCAGTTGTCTAAATTCCACAAGTCAATTATTTATTAATTAAGTTCAACTAATAGAGCAGCTTCTGTGAGTTATATGAGCAGGATGACTATCTAGAAATCTCCTATTTTCATCGCAAAGGCAATTCCGTTACCCGCAGCAAATTCTTATAAAATACATAAATACTGACAAGCCATCTTTTCTGTAGGCTTCACATCAGAAAACCTCTCGCTTTCTTTCTTTATTCTTCACTTTTTGCTATGATACTGAGAAGCAAAACTACTGACATTTTAAATAATGCATTAGTGAAAACATCATTTCTTTTTTGAAGATCAGAAACCTGATTTGTCTCTATCCTCTTCAAACTGATGTGATCTTTATGGCTATATTTTTGCAATCTAAAGGACATAGGAAACCATTGCTTTGTCCTAGTTCTCCACCCCCTCCAAATTTGCAGGGCAGCAGGGGTGAGGAGAACCTCATTTGGCAACTTACTTTCTCCACTCAGCTTCTACTGATTTCAAGTGAATGGTTGCTTAGCCGAGGTTGGCAGACCTCACAAAATTAGTTTCCAGAGCAGCGCTCAGAACCGCATGGGAAAAATGCTGAAGAGAGAATGTTGGATGGGCAGCAGAGGGTGCAGGGGCCTCAGACTAAAGTACCAGGTTTTTCTCCCAGGGAGTCTTCACAACTTTGCCTTCACTCAATTTCGTAAAGAAAGCAGCAGTAAAACCTAGCCCTGCATGCTTTCAAACATTCTTAAAGCCTGAGAATCTCTGACATCACAGTGTTTGAAAGTCACAGAGCCTGGCTTTCTTGACCTTTTGTTGGCTACAGGGCCACCAGTTGAAGGTACTACTACAGGAGGTTCCCTACACATCAGGCTTATAAAGGCAAAAACCATCGTCATCCCAAACCATTTCTTTTTCTCATAGTTACAGATTCCAGGTCTCAAGGATGTAGTTTACAATCTTGGAATTGCCAATATAGTTCACTTCCGGTTGCTCTCTGTTGGTTACTTTTTCATGACAATGTGTATCTTCATTTGTACCACCGTCCAAACAAAGCACAGCTAGCATCCTTCTTCTCTCAGCCTTCATCAGCATTTTTAGCATCTCCAAAGCTCCCCACTTTCCTTTACTTACTTATCAGACTGGTAGTTACCATCCAGAGATAACTGTATACAAGAGATACCGAGATGCAGATACTAAACATGATGTGACATTAAAATAAAACAACAACCAAAAAAGATTCGTGCCCAGTGATACCAGCCTGTAATCCTGACTACTCAAGAAGCTGAGAAGGAAGAAATGAAAGTTCAGCATCAGTGGAACTATAAAGCAAGTTCAAGGCCAGCTAAACAACTAAGCAAAACTTTGTCTCAAAATATAAAGGGAAAAATGTGCTAGAGGAGGAACTTAGTCTCTTAGTTAGGTTTCTATTGCTATGAAGACACACCATGACCATGGCAACTCTTATAAAGGAAAAATAATAATTGGGAATTAAGGTTTCAGAGGTTTAGTCTATTGTCATGACCCCAGGAAGTATGGTAGCATGCAGACAGATGTGGTGCTGAAGAGGTAGCTGAGAGTTCTACCTTTGGATCTGCAGGCAATGGGAAGAGAAAGTGACACTGGGCCTGGCTTGAGCTTCTGAAGCCTCAAAACCCACCCCAAGTGACGCACTTCCTCCAAAAAGGCCACACCTATACCAACAAAGCCACAGCTCCTAAAAGTGCCACTCCCTGTGAGCCTATGGGGGTCATTTTCATTCAAACCAGATCACATAATAAGACAGAACTTTTCTTAACATGTGTGAGCCCCCAGGGTCGATCCACAGAGGCATCCTCTCAAAGGAGAATCCTAATAAATACCTGACTTTTCCCTTCCATTCCTAGGTTTTCAGAGAATTAAATGGAAACTCATTTAAAAATAACTTCCTGCTGTCTTCCTCAATGCCAACATCTGCTTTATGTTTTCTCCCAACATAGGCCTTGTGCATCAGCACAGTCACAACTTCACTTTGAATGCATTTTCTTCCTCCGTTCTACAAGCCTATATTTAAATCTAATTTCACAATCATCAAAGTCTCTGCTGTTTTCATTTGTCTTATCAAAGTTTTATCCAAAACATCTACACAGTCTTACATAGGCCTGAATAGCCACATTTTGGCAGACATAGAATATAGGTAGAATAATAAACTGAGTTTATTTTCATTTCTTCTTATTTAAAATTTATTCAGTAATAAATGATTATGTAATAAAATAGTGAGAAACCTTAACTCCTAAACATTCTTCATTAAAAAATGTGTATGCCTAGATCAACATAATGACTGAAACTTTGAGCACTATAGGTAAATATTTTTCCATGATAGCAAGCGCATATTTTGGGTTAACACCTGGAAAAGCAAGTAGCAAGCCCCCAGGGGTTATCACCCTTGCTTCTTTGTTGCTCTTGCTGATGCTTGTTCTGACACCTGCAAAGTTAGGGGTAAAAGGCAGGGTGGGTAGGAGAGTGTGAGGACAAAGTTCGTACCTGGCCATCATAAAACATTCTGTGAGCCTAGATTTTTAGGGTTAAGTCGCTGAAGTACCAGGGATGAGCACTCATGCTGATGGGAATTCCTTTCCATTACTGAGGCTTCAGCTCCTACGTCGCCCAGCACAGTTTTCTTTTGTCAAACCATACCTCCTCAGCTTTTGCTCCTTCATTCCACTTCACACGGTTCTCATTCTTGCTGTTCTAGTGTCCTTCCAGGCCTTAACTTGTGCGCTGAGTTCCTTTCACTTATAACGGATCCACAGGATCTGTCCAATCCACAGGAAATACTCACATACTCTTTCAGGAAAACTCTTAAGCTTGGGGACCTAGGCGATATATCAGTATCTCTCCATTCCCAACCTTCTGCTATAGCAGCTGTATGGCTGGTGCTTCTTGTCCGTCTGTATTTCCCAGTTTGGAGCAACACTAACAACTCGTACAGCTCCCGTGTTCTTTGATTCCCATAAACATTGCACAACGTTGTCTTCCTTAGGACACAGTTACATGCATTACATTTACATCCTTGGATATTTTATTTGTAATTTCCTACTTGGTCTGTGTGAACCAGGATAAGTACTAATTTTGCAACAAATGCTTGCTAACCATATATGCTTAGTACCACATATTAGAGTGAAAAGATTGCAAGCTTTTTATAAATATGTATCATTATAATTTTTATTATCATCATGTTTATTATACAAATTAGAGGGTTCCGTGTGATAATTTCACACAGCCATACTTTACACATTAATGGAATCCATACTTCCTCCTTTCAAGGCTCACAACCCCCTACCCTACACTCAAAGTTCTTTTTAATTTCTATAAGAAAATAATAAATAGGGGCTAGATATGAGACTTGGTGGCTGAGCACTTACTCCTTTTATAGAGGACTAGAGTTTGATTTCTGATACACACATGGTGACTTACAACCATACATAATGTCATTTCCAGGGGATCTAATGCCCTCTTCTGAACTCTAGGGCAGTAGGCACACATGTACATAAAACCAAGAAAAATACTTTTTGGGGGGTGGGTTCGAGACAGGATTTCTCTGTGGTTTTGGAGCCTGTCCTGGAACTAGCTCTTGTAGACCAGGCTGATCTCCAACTCACAAAGATCCGCCTGCCTCTGCCTCCCAAGTACTGGGATTAAAGGCGTGCACCACCACCGCCCGGCCCAAGAAAAATACTTACCCACATAAAACAAATAAACCTTAAATATGTTAACACAAAATTATAACTTTATAAATGTTAAAGAGGTTTTATATAGAGATGAGTTTATCTTAACGATCAGAAGATATCTTGTAGCCTTTTTATAAGTAAATTTATAATAATAAATGGAACATACAGCAATATTTAATAACTATTTCATGAATGGATAAATTCTATTTTAATTTTTAAATTTAATCAGGAGGCACATTCCATGCTAAAATATTGATGCAATTTCTGCCCTCCATATGTTATACTTTAAAAATAAGAATTGTTACATTTTTAATTTCAATCCACAAATTATTCTATTTTCCTAAAGGCAATTTGCATCTCTAACAAAATAACTTCATATGAATATTTTAAAATGTCATGAAAAAGTGACATCAATCCAATGATGATCTTTAAGTGTCTGCTACTTTCAAGGCATTAGATGATATACTGAGATCAGAGAGAATAGTACGTATGCATGTACAAGGATCATAAAATCTCACAGGAGACCAGCAACATATCCCAATGTAACGAGGTAATAGGAAAGTTTCAGGTCTAGGCTCTGAGGGCAAGAGAGTCATGATACTTCTTCTTAACATAACTGTGGAAGTCATTGTGCAAATTTTGCTTGCATATCCTGGACCCTGAAAACTTGTTCAGATCTGGAGAAGGGGAACTCACACTGTGAGCTTGTGTAAAGGTGTGGAAAGCCTGGGATTTCCTTGCATGAGCTGGCTTAGTTAAGGGATAGGACACGTGAAGGGACTGTGTAGAAGGTAAAACTCTCACGGAAGATGGAGCAATGGGTAAGATTTCTCCTGTAGGCAGAGAGGAACTTATAACGGCACTCGTACAATGATATCTGAAAGCACACCATGAAGATAAATAGGAGGAAATAAAGGTTTGGGAGGCAGGGAGATGAGCTGGCAGGTTCTGGCCACACTCCAAGTGAGAGGTAATGATGGCCCAAACTAGGGCAGTGGCAATGGGAATAGGAAACAAGAAATGAATCTAATACACATAAAGATGAATCGTGCCTCATTGGTAGGAATTAGCTGTTGGGTAAGAAACACCAGCCAAAACAATTAAGCTAATCATTTCCCTTTTCAGCCACAGAAAAGAGCATGCTAGATCAAGTCCCTTGTTTAATAAAGAGAAAGGGAGAAAAATTTTTAAAAGATCCTTTTCCAGGAACCGTGTCAAAGAAGACCAATGGTAGCAACACACAGGTGCACGGCCCGCACTTGAACTCAGATGTGGGATTGTGAATGAGAAACCAGCCCGAGCTGCATAGGAGACCCTGTCTTACAAGGCAAAATGAACACGACAATTTAAAGCCTCTAAAGATGAGACAGAGGTATAAATCCAGCATGCCTGTAAAACCATGACTTGATAACACTTACTCTGAGAGAGTCGCCATTGTCTTTCCTGAGGGCTCTGAAAAGAGCCACTTACCGGTTTATGAGGCTCTTGTCATTAAGTGCCTGGCTGTAGCAAAACAACAAAGAGTAAATAAAATAAATCACAGCTTCTCTAAAAATTCAAGTCTAGATGTCGTTTCCTGCTTAGAAGCCTCCAAAGATTTTTTTTGCAAGGTTCTTGGATATTCACAACGTTACTGACGTGTCTGTCTTGATGTCCAACATTTTCCCCTCACCCATCTTGTTGGAGCCCTGTCGTGCATCTCCCTAGGCAGCCCAGCAGCCTTGTAACCAGCCCCTGTACTGACTGACTCTCTCTCCTCTCCCTCCTTTAGGTTCTGTTAGACTTCTTATGACTCTGACCTCCTATAGCAGCTAGTTCACTTGCACAAGTCAGCTTCCCTTACCCTTCCCTTCACACTCACCACAGGAGTGGGACAGCTTTTTCACAGCTGCTTCTCTGTTACCCAGAAGAGCAAATACTACATAGCAGAAGATCAATACATATTCATTGAACAAACAGAGTAATGGTTAATTAAATCATTCTGGGGCTCATTTTACTCATCTTTAAAATTGTGCTGCTGAACATTGATATTTCTTCTAGCCATGCAACTCCTATAAGTAAAATTTGTCAATAAAAAAGATAGGATTCAGCATCACAAATCTGAATCAGGAGTTGTTATACAGAAAAAAGATTGCTATATATAAATTTAAATTTTAATTGCTGTCCACTTATTCAGGTTACTAATAATAGTCAGAGATGTTTCACTAGTCTTCAACTGCCACTCTGAAAACACCCTATCTGCTCAGTTCCTCTTAAACACTGAGGTGTGACTAATGAGACACAGAGAAAAAATGACCATAAAAACTGAGAAGTTGAGTAAATTTTCCAAAATTTGTCTGCTTCTAGTCGTATTGGTCCTCCTTAGACTTCTGAAGGACAAAAGTACGAGAGAATCTAAGCAATTTTTAAAATTTTATTTCTATATTAAGTAAGGGGGAAAGTTTCTGATTCCTTTTTTGTAAAAGAAAAAAACAATTGATGTATGGATGGGGTCACTGGCTAGGAAATGTATCTGCCCTGCTTCAGTCACTCACCTGTCCGTCTATCCCAACAGGTGCACTTACCTGTCACTAAGCCTTGAACCAATTTGTTAAGCTGAGTTTACAAGTCAAAACAGAAGAGGTTCTGAGGAGATCATTACAAAAATACAAATCAGGGGAGGCAACTTTGAAAGAATAGTAATTTCCCTTCTTGAAACTGACCTTAAGTCCCTAAGAAGAGAACAGAAGAACTTAAAGCAAGCTTTGCTCTCTGTTCAGAAGTGATCATGCATTAATTGTACAGTTTAACTGAACTATGCTTTTCTGTATATCCTAGGAGAAGATTTCTCACAGGCTGAGAAATGTTGCATGTTTGTAATACACAGTCAGTATCTAGAGACAGTGCTTGAAACCACATGTGCTCACAGAAAAGCCTCAATTCCCAAAATTAATAGAGAGGGAAAGTGAAATCAATCATGGTCCAGCAAAAGGAAGAGAGAGGAAAATAGAGAGAGAATGTTTTAGAAACTTTATGGCCATCATTTGGTTTTAAACAGTCTCAAAGATTCTTATTGACATGAGAAGTCTGACAATAAGCTCAAACTTGCTCATCGATGAAAACATACAAAACTGTGGCACGTACACCTTCATTGACATGACTATGAAAGCATTTAATATAAATTTTATCTGTCTCTGAGCATTAACTGGGCTATGCAGCTATAGTGAAGAGCAAATATGAGCACTTTCTGATATATTGCAACACTGCTATCTACTAATTTTTGTGTAAAAGTAAAAGCATATAATTCTATTCAAATAGGGCATTGCCATGCGTGGCCATACCACTTCAGTTAATATTGCATACATTTTAATTAATATTGTTAATAATAGTCAATGCTGGTCTTACCTTGCTAATTCCCTAATTTATTTCACTTTTCATTTATTCTCTTATTCTCTCATCCCACAGGGATAGATTAAGTGTATATGTCAAGCCTAACACTATTCTCAACATTTAGGATAGACTGATACCAAAATAACAGCAATAAATCCTTTCCATCATAGGCTTCCATTTAGAGTTTGAAAATCATACATTCTCAATCAAAAAAGAGGTGTACGTGCCACCACAGTTCTTACCATTGTAGGTAAAAATGAGACTTACGGATTCCCTGACATCATGAGTGGAGGGAGGCCTAAGAGTTCCACACTGCTGACCACAAAGGGACCCCTGAGAATGGTGTCATTAATGGCTTATCGCATACAAAGTCCTTCTGATTAATTTAGTATACACATCTACCTGTTCTTCCAGAAATGTTTATTCACATTTGTGAGTCAAACTTGTCGTTTGTGCTGGTAATATAAAATATGGCCTCAAGGAGTTCATGGTCCCTGGGAAAGCAGGAAATAAGGTGTGTATGGGGCTCACTTGGTAATAATAAGCTCAGTACTTGAAAATTCAGAAGATACTCGCCTGCATCTAGACTCAGAGCCAAGTTTTCTCATGATCTTTCCTCGGGGTTTGAAAACAAAATGCATCATTATTATTTTGAGATGACTTTAAAAAATTGTATTCAAGTAGTACTGTAAAGCATGGAAGGGACCTATCAAGTTTTTCATAAGAAACAGACAGTTTGCTTGTCAATGTATTTTCTGAAAATTACATGGATGCTAAAATGAAATACCATACAAGCTCAGAATTGAGTATAATAAGGGATTGTTTATTTAAGGGTAGACTCATAGATCACAGTCCTTTGCACAAACAGGGAACAAAAAGCAAGTCCAGCAGCTAGAAGAAGAGCAAGTGTGTGCATTACATCAGCATTTATAGTATAATTTACTGTATATAAATTGATAAATATATATTGTAATATAGATATATATATCACAATTTATCAACTGGACAAGTAACTTAAAGGCTACTGGCTGAAGGATTTCCTACAGCAGAGTAGGGTGATAGAAAATTGGAAGACTGAGAAGAAAGTCAGATTTGAAGAAGTAGGCACAACTGTTTCTCCTTAAGTAGGTTTTCAACAGTTGCCAATAAATGGGACATCTACAGAAAAATACAAGTCAAAGGAAAGTCCATAAATACTTCTTAAATTTGGCTGAATTATATGTGGTTTGGTTTCCTGAAGATGAACTTGAACCACATGAAAAGTCAAGGTAAGATCAAAAGAGTTTTCTAAGACGTTGTTTACAGTGTCTTGACTTTAGAATAATGGTAAGTATATAACACTCAAAGCAAGCATGTAAAACTTTTTGCCTAAAGGAAAGGATAGTGAATCATCAAATATCTCAAAGAATATATAGTTATAACTGTAACACAAGTCAGAAAAAAAAAGATATGCAATACTGGGAGAGTTTAATGCCACAGAAAATGGACTTCCATGAAAAAATAAGAACTGGAGACTTGGGAGGTGTCTTAGTCAGTAAACCGCTTGCTTGTCAACCATGAACACCTGTGTTCAAATTCATAGCACCTCCATAAAAAGCTAGACATGGAAGCATACGTTTGAAATCCCAAAACTCAAAAGGAAAAGCAAAGGCTTTTCCCTGATGCTCTTGGGGGGTTCATCTAGTTGAATCCGTGGGCTTCTGCTTCCGTGAGAGACCCTGCCCAATAACAAAGTGGAGAGCAAGTGAGAAAGGCATGAGATGTTGACTTCTAGCCTCTACATACACACAGGAACATGCCTGTGTATTACACAGATACACATAGACACACCCCCACACTAATTACAACTGAGTATGTAAGAGTTGACTCCATCAAAAGGGGAAGAAAACAAGTTGTATGCAAAGGAGCAGATAGGCAGAATCATACATGTTGTGTAAGAAGAAAAAAGCTGGAACAAAGAATAGTGGGCAGCAATGCATGTGTTTTATACTAAAAGCAACGAGAAATCATTTAAGTGCTTAGAAAAGGAAGAGGACCATTTATTCATTTATTTAAAATAATATAGCATCCATAGGTATGTGAAAAATAAAGTGAGTTTAAGAATCAGAATAAATACAAATGGATTAAGCTATCAAGCACAGAGTCTAGAAAATGTTATATTAGGAAAAGTTGGCCGTGTTTGAAATGATGATGAGTGGATGATTTAAAGAAAAAAATTAGTAAACAAAAGTAGAAAGGATTTGATGTGTCGAGTATGGGCAATACACATCACCTTGACTTTTGTACAGTTCCTTGTGACCTATACAATGAATCAGTCAAGCAATCTAACACGGATGCCTCTTTTAAAAAGAGAGCTCAGAATCACTTATGTGTTTGAAGTGCAGATCAGATTCTAAGCATTGCTTATCTCAATTGTTTTTGACACTCCAAAAAGAAACAAGTCATTGTTGATGAATCTCCATTGTGTCCTCGGGATTTGGGAACAAAGAGTGCATTCAAAAGCTCTGTTAGGCTCATCCAAAAGAAATGAGAAAATCATCTCTGCCCAGTACAGCCTGCACAGCTCTGGTGCAAACAGATGAAGGTTGCATTTGGCTGAGAAGTCCATGGGTGGTGATTCACCAATACAACTACAAGATGCAAATGCACACTCACCTTCTCTTAACATGTTGTGCCAGCCAAACCACTCTTCAACTTCACTCTGACTTGAGCTTGAGAGAGTTGAGAGGGCAGTAACAGCATGGACTTGGGAAAGACTGGGTACCTTCATTTATAAAACAGGAAGCAATTTCTCTACAAATGTGAGGAGCTCTCTTACTTCTTTTCTCCAGCTTTCTGGGAAGACTGGCTAAAGCTAATTTAAGTGTTAGAACATAAGAGTTCTATTTCAGGCATCACTATTGATTGTGGTAACTGTGACACTCGGCTTAGAAATATTTATTTTTCATTAGTCAAACTTTATCTAATATATGAGGAAATATATTGCACTAGAGCTCTGTTTTCTCCTACGCTTGCCAAACAATGCATTCGAGAAAGAAACTTGATGAAGTAGGGGAGCACCACCCTTGGTGCCAGGAGAACAGGACAAGAATCCTCTGACTGTCTCTTGTAAGGTATGTACATAGTCTAAGATGTATCAGATTTCCCCAGGCTATCTCACAGATTTGCTCAGAACAAAGACAATAATAACTATGAAAGTGTCAGGTAGCACTGGGCACTTGGTAGTTCTTCATTAAATTTTAACTGAACCCTAATAAGGTTGAAGAGAATCTCCAACTACATCAGTCTCCACCGCTATACATTACCTTTCCTCTGATCATAACAATATCTTCCAATTAGTCATATTAATTCAACCCTTTCTTTATAATCCATATGGATGTTAATTAAAATACCCCACTAGTCAATGCTTTCAACTTATCCTTATAGGATTTTAGATTTTTACTATGAATTACATTCTTCTCTATCAATCATTTCATGTATTTCTTTTTGCTTCTGAAGCCTACATGTGTGATCTAAAAATTATGGAAATGAAACTTTCATATTAATTATTTCTTGGCATAGGAAAGCCAAACAATGCCGAGATTTTCCTGGCTGTCTGCAGGCTGGAGCTTTAATAACTTCTGCACTGCAGGAATTACAAAACTGAGGCGAATTTTTAAATGTTAACTCAACGTGTCAGACGTTTGCTTATATTCGGGAAAATCTTGGGAACAAGTTGGAGGACTGCACAGCAACGGGGGCTGTGAGACACAGTCTTCTATCATTCACACTTTATGAATACTCTTACCCTCTAATTGTTTTTATATATATCATATTGTAATCTTAGCTTTCTCGGAGCCTTGAAGTTAGAAATAAGAACTTGATGTTAGTGTTAATTACAGGAACGAGTTGAAATGTGTTTTAACAAAAGCATGAGATATTGAAAGTCAAATAATCCCTGAGAGGTTCTTCAGCTTCACTTAAGATGTAGAAGAATCGCCGGGCGGTGGTAGCGCACGCCTTTAATCCCAGCACTCGGGAGGCAGAGGCAGGCGGATCTCTGTGAGTTCGAGGCCAGCCTGGTCTACAAGAGCTAATTCCAAGACAGGAACCAAAAAGCTATGGAGAAACCCTGTCTCGAAAAATCAAAAAAAAAAAAAAAGAGGACTGATTAGGTTCCTTTTTCTCTAGAAGATGCCTTGGTCCTTGAGGTCCAAGGAAAGCATTTCAAGAGATCATGTTGCCTTTTATAGCCCAAAATATGACTCTGCAAAACATACCTCTGTCAGACTTACTATGCTTCACCATACAAGTACTAAAAGCCTTTATAGAACTATTAGGTTCCACTATTAAAGTTCTGTGGATTATCTTCAACATCATCTAAAACGTTATGTATGTTAAATGAGAGGTTCCTATTAAGAAATGAACACTCCAACACTCCTGTCTAGAAGTCACCTGAACCAGACCTGGATCTTTTGCAGTTTCTATTTTCTTTCTGATTCACATGCCGTGATTAGCTCTTCAAGCTTCTGAATCTTTTTTCTCTCCAAATCCATTGTAGTGTTCAAACCAGCTGTTGGCCTTCTCGTGAATAAGGAAAAACTGACTTGTTTAGAAAGTCTGGCTTACTGAAAAGGCAGATTGAGAAACTGATGAGCTTAATATTGATTCTGTCAGGTAAATTAGGGGATTCAGAGACACAGGTCCTGCTGGGCACCCTTACCTGCTCTAAACTCCTCAATTTATCCCACATGAGTACCTGCTCCTGGCAAGTTCTCCAGTTGATGAATTTCTTGCCAAAATCCACATCAGATATTTTGTTGTATAACTAAACTACCCAGAATAAATCTTTGACGCTGAGGTTGTCATAGGAGACTACGAAATAATATGAGTGAGAACATTTATATAAAGCAGATTTCTTTCCGGAAGTTTGATCTTATTTTCAAGCTCAGTACCTCTGACAGGAAGAAGGCAGCAGGAAGCAAGTTATCAAATCAAAGACTTGTAGATCATCTCTATTGCAAATGTCAAAATCCCTCAAAATTATTTTGTAAAATGAGCGACGTTCCACCTATGCCGTAGGACTAACGAGCCATGCTTGCATGTCTGACCTAAATAGTGAAGCAGCCTGACTGCGCCAGATTGTTATAGAATCAATAGCAAAAAAAAAAAAAAAATAGTGGATGATTCAACTAGATCCCTACAGCACAGTCAGGGGAAATACCTGTGGCTTTCCCAAGCAACATTTTGCATGTTGATTGTTTTGCCTTTGTAGTACCAGTGTATATTACAATAGCCCCCGTTTACCCTCTAGAATTTTCATTAGGCTGCTATCTGCCTTAGGTTTATTTTGTCAAATTCAAGACAGACTATTTCAATAAAAACTAAGCAAACCTTCAGCTTTAAGTTATTTCTCTATGTGACCAAGCTCTGAGAGAGCATACAGCATTTCAGGAACTCTTGATGAGAGCCAACATTCCCTTTATTCTGCTCTGCCTAGCTCTTTCATGAGGTAGATATGCACATCGAAGGTAAGGGCTGCCGCTTGCTCAAGCCAGGGCCACCAATGGCTCACATACTCTGAACACAGTTTTCATGGCACTCACTCCTGTCAAACTTCCCAACAACATTTGAGAATTTTCACTAGTTTATCAAACACTCTTCTCTTCAGAGGATACCAGTTGGAGCACAAGACCTGCAGCCTGTAAATACCAAGCAGTGTTTCTTTCAGGTTGTGACCTCTTTACAAAGGCTGCACTCTCAAATCCCACCCTACTTGGCCCAAAAGTCTAGTTACTTTTATTCAATCAATGAACAACAGGCTCTTTAAGCAGACACTGGAGGGAACCACACTGTTGGCTTGAAGGGAAATTTGGGTAGCTAATAGGTGTCCCCCCTCCCCATCCTCCACTCCTTTGTCTTTGTTTTTTTTTTAATCCTTGTTTTTGTGATTATGTCTGATTCATAGATCTCTCCCACCCCAACCCAACCTCATATTCAACAGATTTGACCCTGTTTTATGGGAAACTTTTTAAAAAGGTTATGAACATAATTTAAAAGCTAGAGATTTCTTTAGGCTCCCAGCTCAGATCCTTCCCATCGCGTTACTCATCTTGTGTCTTCAGGGTTTCAACTCTCAGCATCCAGCAGTAACCTGTTAAAATCGTTCTGCGTTAGCCATTCTCCTAAGTTTTTCTGCTTTCTCGGGATTCTGTTAATCACCACCAAGGAAAACAGGATAATTGAAATATCAAAATATTTTGTATTTTGGTTTTAGTATATAGGCGACCATGTATGAGCAAATTTAGGCAATCAGGTTTGTATTGACATGAAAATGTGCACTCCACTCACAGGCAGGCTAAATAAGTGTTAGGGGGATAATTCTTTCATTCATGTTGGCTTTAAAGTGATTTAAATTAATTCTAAGCACCACCTCCATGGCCCATTGGATTGGTTTAACACCCTTTGATGGTGTTGTTCGGGCTTTTCTCTCACATGCTAATGAGGCATTCACTTTGGTTGCCACAACTTCATATAATCCTTGAGCGATTCTCACACTTTCTAATGGCCCTTTCTTTAAAAAGAACAGGAAAGCTTAGAGAAGAGGAGGAGGAAGAAGAAAAAAAGAAAGAGGAGGGCCTGTGGGTAAGAGAGATACTACTAGATGAGTATAGATTTACCCTAAAAGTATGGTCAGAAAACAGAAATGTGTGGTTGACTGCTCTTACCCTGGAAGAGCAATTGTTACTGAGAAATAAACTCATTAATGCCCAGTTTGTCTGTCCACTCAACCAAGAGCAAACCACGTGGCTTCCTGCGGCATGGCTGATCATCATGAAGAGATGTGAGAGGAAGTCTGCTTCTCGTCCGTAGATATCCCTTCAACATGCATTTTACAAATGACTAAAAATTAATGAAGCAGACTTTATCTCCTCAAATTCCTCATGCTCCCTCGAGATAAGTACCTTCTTATGACTGACTTCCTTGCTTTTTAATAGGCTTCTCATTGTTGGATATAACAGAACAGTAACAATTGATCCAGAAAGGAAGCCAA
>JABTXL010002926.1:794883-812141 GCA_025134845.1 Neodon shergylaensis | reverse complement strand
GGAAGCCAACATAACTCCCTTCAATGAGGATTTTTTTTGAAAGGGAGGAACTCAAGGCTGTGACTGGGCCTCCAGATGGTAGAGAGAGCACTAGAGATAATATAATAGATGGGGAGCCCTAATATGTCAGAAGACATTTCTTTTTAAACAAAAGGAGAAGTTTCCCTTTTAAGCCTAGAAAAAAAATTCATAAGAAAGCAATAAGATACAGATAAGAAGAGAGACAGAGAGAGAATTACTCTCCAAAAAAGAGATAAGGGTAGAGCAGAGCAAACTCTTCAGAGGACTCTGACTTCTAGTAGGTCCACAGAGCAGTCTTCGGCATCTTGTACCAATTCCCAGAACAAAGAAAAGGTGTGATCTTTTTAAAAATCTTTCAGTGGTGTCAGGATGTTTCACATCATATGGTTTAGCTACACCTAGTATACGTGCCAGGATGTATGGAGGAACCGTGTATTATAAACTGAGAGCTATCAAGTCAAAAAACAAACTGGTTCTTTGCCCTCTTTCCCAAAGAGATCTAAATGATGTCATGTATTAATCCCAATGATTTGAGGAGAAAGACCACTGACCAAATTCATCATGATCCAATTAAGTAATACAAGCAACTAATTAAGTGAGCTGCTTTATTCATGTACATGAACTGCCTCCCCTTAAGCTGGGTTTCAAGAACATTGGATATGAGGAAGACAAGGTTGTTATATCTCAAGGTTGTTTGCAAATGGGGGAAAATAGGCAGGGTTACAGAAACAAAACATGCCGGGCGATGGTGGCGCACGCCTTTAATCCCAGCACTTGGGAGGCAGAGGCAGGTGGGTCTCTGTGAGTTCGAGACCAGCCTGGTCTACAGAGCTAGTTCCAGGACAGGCTCCAAAGCCACAGAGAAACCCTGTCTCAAAAAAAAAAAAAAAGAAAGAAACAAAACATAAGCTTAACTAGCTAATCACAATGAACTCTTGAAACAAAGACATGGTTGCAAGGTGGGCATAACAAGGTTGTCATAACAACAGGTGGTCATAACAATAGATGGTTGTAACAAACTTTTGAAATGTAGGGAGGATTGCTAGATGGTTATAAAAACACTTTGAAAACAAAGGCTGGTTACCATTTCCTGAAACAGGCAGTGCAGGATCTTTTGTTGCTAAAGATTGTTGCAGAGCCCAGAAGTATAATGATAAACAAGAATGAGCCTAGTTTGTCTTTATGAAAAAAATGGCTTTTAAGCATAAGCTGGAAGCCGAGGGGTTCATTGCATGACCTGATTAAGGCTGTAGGATCAGGCCTAACTATGCAGGATCATGATCATTATCTCATATGTCTGATAATATGCTCTATAGATCCTGAAAAGAATCCTCCACCACAAATACTGCATTAATTCAATACAATGAGTTGATTCCATTTCCAAATGACACCTTGGATGAACTCCTCTGTTTCATTCATGCTTTTATCATTAAACTTATGGTGTGTTGTATCAGAGTCCCTGTTTGACCAATTCCCTCAGACTTTTCCATCTTACCAATTTACCCTTTCTAAACATTCACTCTATTCCCTGCTTGAAAGACCCCTGGCCTCATATAGGCCGAGGATATTACTCAATGGTATTGTATTTGCCTAACATTCATGAAGCCCGAGATTTGTTTCCCAGAAAATAATAATAATAATAATATAATGATAATAATAAAGATTGACATCTCTTTTCTGGAATAGATATCTCAAAGAGATTTTAAATATGTCTAGGATTAAGTTCATTCTCTAAAAATATGTTCCTTCTCTGTGTCTCAGCACATATCCTGCTGGGAGCTCAAACAAGAAATATGATTATAATCAACCTTGACGTTTCTCCTCTTCCATATCTGAGCATTTTCTAAATCCAAATAGTTTTGACTCTTACTATGCATTCATATTTTCCTCCTACTTTACCGTTATCAGCCATAAATTATACTTTTATTTCTCACTGGAAAAGCTTCAAGTCTTCTAACTTCCCTACTTCTAGTAAGTCATGTTCTCTCAAAAGTCAGTGTGTTCATTCTCTAGTGCTTAACAAATTGGAATTATTTGATGCAATAAAGGTTTATTATTTGACACAGTATGTGGAGATCAGAAATTCAGAGGTTTGTTTAACTGGACAGTTTTGGCTCCAATTCTCTCCAGAGGTTGAATTCGAGTTGTAGGTTGGGTAATTAGGAATCAGAGAACCTGAGCAGCATAGGTGAATTTACATGTAGTTGTGGGCAAAACAACTCTGTGATCTCCAAAGAAAACCTTTGCTACCTAAAGTTGTCCTTATCATGTCTATTTTATTCTCTTGGTTAGAAGTGCATCACTAAGTTTAGGCTGTATTCAAAGAAAGATAAATTAGATTCTACTTTATGAGAGAAGCAACATCATAAAGTTTGAGAATGCATTTCTTAAATTACCACATCCAGTAGTCTTCCAAATTGAAGAAAATCCCGGTAAAGGCATAAATTAGTAATTATCTTCCTTCTTATTGAAAACCTAAAATGCTTCCCATCATTCACAGCATCAGTCAGCTCTTCTTTACTTGGCTTTTCAGTCTCTCAATTATCTGATTCCTAAGTCAGTCTCTAGCTCCAATTTTGTTACTCTTCCATGTATTATCTCTGAGAACACTATCTTACATGTTATTCACTATACATGATGTCATAACCCCAGGACTTGCTCAGGCTATACTTATAACTGAGTGAACTGTATTCATTTGTTAAGTGTCAGGCATGTACCCCTGGCTGAGAAATGTCCCCTACCACTTTGATCAGGACTCATCTCTTCTTTGCTTCTTAGCATGCCTTATCATTTGTATTACTCACTGTTTTATTCCTATGAAGAAGTTGCTATAACCAAGGCAACTCTTCTAAAGGAAAGCATTTATTGGGGGCTTCCTTAAGGTTTCAGAGAATTCATCCATTATCATCGTGGTAGAGAGCATGGAGGCAGGAAACATGACAGTAGGTAGATGTGCTGGAGAAGTATCTAAGAGCTGCATCTTGATCCAAAGGCTAAGATAAAGACTTGGCCTTACATGGGCTTTTGAAATACTTGCTCCAACAAGGTCACACCTATTCCAACAAGAACACATCTTTTAATCCTTCTCAAATAGTTCCATCCCAAGGGGACTAAGCTTTCAAATATATCAGCCTATGGAGGATACTTTTATTCAAACCACCATATCATTATACTATTTTTATCATAATACTTTGTTCCTATTTATACAAATAACTATAGGTTCAATGGGGGAAATGTATTACTTGATTAATTATGTAACTAGGGTAACAATAATTCTTTTAGTACACCATGCCTAAAGTCTCAAAGTATAACTTTGAATCCATGGTATCCTTCATATTCAGGTCTTATTACGGAAGCAAGATGGTCTGATAGTTGTTAGATAAAGGAGCTATAACCCTATCTGGAAAGATACCATTGCATTCAAGTAGGATTTGGATCTAGAACACCCTTCATAGCATACCACGAAAAGACACTGATGTTCAATTATAAGTGGCTAAGGAATATACTATATTCCTGCTTTCAGGGTGCTGTATCTGCCCACGCTGAAAACCTCAAGACAGCCCAGAGTTAACAACTCAAGCAACCACATACTGAGAAACAGTCCATCAAAACCATGTGCAAAGAAAGTTAATAGTCTATGAGTAGTTCTAGCAAAGTACCCCAACACAGTCTCCCCAGTATTACAGCTGAAGTCACGCTTGACATGACTCAATGGCTGGTAGGCAAAACTAGAAATCAAAACGAATATTATAAGCCATCATGCTAAGTTACTACACATAAATAGAATGCCATTTATATTGAATCCCAGTGTTGGTTTCTCCAATATCTGGATATAGACAAATTGAAAGAAAATAAGCCAATATCTTTCTTGTTCAAAGAAGTGTGATATATGTTTAATTTTTCCAAAGACCAACTTTTATCCCATTAATTCCTTCCAGATTGGGAAAGATATTAGAGACAAGAAAAAAAAGACAAAATCAATAAATAATATCTGGAATATGAAAAGAAGACCATGACTGTATTCCATATTTATCATTCCATTAGTGGAAAGTATAAACAAAAACAAAAAAGCAACTCTTAAGTCTTGGGCACTTTTTCTCCAAGCTAAAGCGCTCAGTAGAAGCTACATGAATTTCATCAATATGTTTATATGATCCCACGCCAAGAAATTCTGTAAAGATTACCAAAGGATCTGATGCAGCTTCTGGCAAGAGATAAAGTGCATCTCAGAAGAACCTGGAAAAAAATGTCTCTTAAAAGACTTGCTTATCTGATAAAAAAGATTTTAGATTAAAATTTGGAAAATAGAAAAGCATGCCCCAAATAAAACATAGAATTAAATACTTTGGAAAAACAGAATATTGAACACTAATAGTAAGAAAAATAGGGATAATAAAAGAAGCACATATCCCATCAGCCTACAAAGGCAGAAAAAAGATGTAACAAATATTATTTGTTAAAGCAAATATAATCTCATAAGTATGTTCTAACTTTAATTGTGTAACTAATAATAAAACATATAAGTTAAAAACATACCTTGTAAAAATTAAATGGATAAGATTATCTTCTCTTTAAAAATATGAAGAAAGAGCTGGGCAGTGGTGGCGCATGCCTTTAATCCCAGCACTCGGGAGGCAGAGGCAGGTGGATCTCTGTGAGTTCGAAGCCAGCCTGGTCTACAAGAGCTAGTTCCAGGACAGGAACCAAAAAAAAAAAAAAAAATGAAGAAAGTCATAGACATGATGATAGCAACTTTATTTGGGTAAACATAAAAAGACAGACCTAGAAATGCCACTGGGAGGTAGATAATAATGTGGGCATATGTTTTTAGATGAAACATATAAATAAAACTTTTCAACTAAATCCTTATACAGGAAACTCATTACATAATAACAAAGCTTCTCGTCTGTAGATATCAGTCTGTAAAACAGATGCCAATAGATGCTAATATTGGTATTAAACACAATCATGACTTCTTTGGGGATATTCTTGCATTTAGCACTTTGTAGCAGTATTCACCAAGACTTTCAGAATGACTCTTAAACTTATATGATCTTTAAGCCCGTCTTGATGTACCAGACCGTGTATATCAAATGCAAAACCACCAGGATCCCAGAGCTCAATGTGCTGGCTACTTTTATATCAACTTGATTCAAGCTAGAGTCATTTGAGAGGATGGAGCGTCAATTGAGCAAATGCTTCCATAAGATCGGGCTGTACCACGTCTATAGGACATCTTCTTAATTATTGATTGATCGGGGTGTGCTCAGCCCATGGTGCTTGTTGCCATCCCTAGGCTGGTGGTCCTGGATTCTGTAAGAAGGCAGGCTGAGCAAGCCATGTGTATCAATCCAGTTAGCAGCAGCCCTCTATGACTTCTGCATCAGCCGCTGCCTCTAGGATCCTGCCCTGTTTGAGTTCCTGTCCTGACTCCCTTCAGTGATGAAAAATGATGTGGAAGTGTAAGCTGAATAAACATGTTCCTTCCCAACTTACTTTGTTAATGGTGTTTTATCACAGAAATAGTACAGTCAGTGTAGATGTTACTAGTCAGAACTTCAAGCATCTTCCCACTTACTATCCCTGAGCTTTTACCATCCCACGCTATCATTCCCCACACAGAGGAATTCCACTCACTCTTCACTTACCATTAAAGGCCATAATTTAAAGAGGATTCCTGTCTTATGCACAATTACTTTAGCACCATGACAACTGTCTTTTAGGAGAAAGAAATGGAGCTGTCATCTAAGGCTGCTTAAACTGGTAAACCAACCAATGTGGTACTGTCTGTACCATCCTTGAGAGTCTATTCTCAACCCCTAAGCAAAACACTCTTTCTCGTCACAGATAACTCTTTGCCTTGTTGGCTTTCTGGTAGTTTCGAGCACCTTCTCCTATCAGACCTGTGTAAGACATATCACCCTCCTATTAATTTGCTCTGTTTGAAAATTAGCATACTTAAATGAAAGATGGATATGATAAGGGGCAATTGTTAATGTCTTTATGAATTCTGAATATTCTGTTTTTTCCAATGTGTTTGAGAAGGAGGAACTGGCTGAAAGTTGATAAATGGAATAACAAAAAGTAAACATCTCATTTAGCCAGATAAATATACTCTAATTTGGGAACGATTTCTAAAATTTCTGAGAAATAGAACAGTAACTTTTACAAGGAACAACAGCAGCAAAATGACTCCCAAAGGACAGGAAACTCTCAAAGTAAACTGTGATCACATATACTATTCAATGATCCCACGAGAAAGAGCAAAATTATCTAAATAAACTAGAATACATTATATTAACATATGAGATTTTCAAAGAATAAAACCCAAAAATGGTATATATACAAAATTTATTTAAATAAACTATTTTATTGGGAAAGGAGACTCCTTATAAAGTGAGCTTTTAAGCCTAAGAATATTCAATATAATTATATTCATAAAAATATTATAAATGCCCAAACTGTCCCCAAAAGAGACTATTTTCAAATACATATCAAAATGTATTTTCAGATGAAGAAAGGGCTTAATGGTAAAGACTTACCTAGTATGCTTGAGAGGAGCCTGAGGTTTATCTCCCAGCACTGAAAACACACACACACACGAACATGCACAAGCGCACATGCACCCCTGTGCTTGCTCACGCACACACATACACATGCACACGCACATATACACACACAGGCACATACACATATTTTTATTATGTTGAAATTATATTGCATGACATGTTTTCTAACCAGACAAGATCCATGATCTGGATATTTTATGATATGAATATAAATTCCAGTTTTAAAATACCTAGACACAGCAGTGAAATATATTAAAATCTGAATATTTAGTACTTCAAATGGTGGGATTATAGCTGATTTTTGCTTTGGTGTTTAAGCTGTCCTCTAGTTTTTAAATTTTCTTCACTAAATATTCTGTTTATAAGTGATAAGATGCATCTTAAACACCATGTACAAAGGGTATGAAAAAGAACACATAATGTGAATGAATACGAAACTGGCACAAACTTTTATAGACATGCAGACGCAATAAGTCCAGGCTTACAAATGATACTAAGTAGATAGATGAAAATAAATGTTTATGCTTTGTTTAAAATAAGAATAAAAGGACGTGCTAAACCCATTTTTTAAAAAAACAGGGACAGTCATGCTGATACTGCTTAACAAGGATGGCACACGGCCAAGGGTAACTCCAAGGTGTCTAATAGTGTGACCAGAGAGTTCTTGTTTTAGTATTCCATCTCCAAGTGCAAGCAACTAGAGTCCAATGTCCAGTGGG
The DNA here is from genome assembly GCA_025134845.1 of Neodon shergylaensis. NCBI lineage: Eukaryota > Metazoa > Chordata > Mammalia > Rodentia > Cricetidae > Neodon > Neodon shergylaensis. The sequence goes on along the minus strand of JABTXL010002926.1, from coordinate 804,832 downwards.
AGCTTTCTGGTTTACTCACATTTCAGACATCATCTCTGAGAAATCACAGCAATTAGGAACCAGACATGGTGATGCTGCAGGCCTGCAATATCAGCATGGAGCACGGGGGAGAGTTGGAAAGATCAGGAATGCAAAGCTAAGCTTGGCAATATAGCAAATTGGAGGTCTACACAAGAGCTTGTCTCAAAAACAGGAAAAAAAAATCTGGACACAAACAAGTACTTATCTATTTTTAAAACAAGGGCATAAAATGTTTTCTGAAAAGTATTATGCACTGATCTAAACTGTTTCTAGAATGAGCCTCTAAGGAGATTGTAACCCTTAAAAGGTGATATAGCTCTTGTGTCAGCATTTCAGTATAAGGCACTCCTACCTTCTTGATACGGTTATCAGATAGTAGATCAATATGAGGTAAGACATATGTGGCCCGTGGTTTCTGAGCTCTTTCTAATTCTGAACTTCTGTGGTGAGAAATAGTTTTCTTGATTTCATGAGGCTTTAAACATCTTATCACTGTGAACAAGCTGGAACTGTGGATAGAAGCCGTATTAATGGTTGCATGAACAGTTCGTATTATATTGATTATTGATTAATATGTCATGAGACTCTTGACTCATCTAATTCTTTGTAATTATTTGGCATGAGGCTTTGATCTCTTGTCTGTCCTCTTTATCAACACAGTAATGAATATGAAAGTGGCAGGCACGTCATATCTATAGATGTTATCAATTGGTGAAAGAAAAGATACTTCATAAATGAGCATAGGTTCTGAAACATTCCAGGTAGAATAATTATACTATAAAGCATATACAAGTGTCTTCATTATATATAAATAACTGAACCACCTTAGAAATGTTTAACACATAAAACAGTACTATCTTCATAGTGTTTCCCATGACAGACTTAGAGATTTTGGTAATCTTTAAGTTGAACGTAGTCCAAGTTGGTTTTGGGTGATCACACCAAGTTGTCTAGAGGGTCTAAACATGAAGAAGAGATGCTCCAGTTTGTCTAAATTTACCTCACTCACATGAATAAATAAAATTGAAATAGAAAATAACACATTTTAAAAATGGCAAGCAATCTCCTCATTCTCGCTAAGAGGAGCTTGACAGCAATAGCAGAGATGGCGCCACGTGTCCACTTCCGTTTCTGCTCCGGCCCTCCTCAACCCACCACTTCCTCCTAACCTTACCCAGCAGGAACTGAGACAATTTCTCCTCGGTCCTTTCTCCCCTAATGTCTACTTTATTTTCCTGAAGCAAACCTGGAGACTCTCAGCTTTAATTAGTTAATTGACTCATTTCACAAAGGGGGACAAACATATCTAAAGAGAGGAAGCATTATTTTTGTGGCTGGATCGAGCTAACCAACAGGAACAAATTTATCTCCAGTTTATTTACTCTAAGCACGTATTTAAAACAAAATGTGTTCAATGTGAACTTTCTTTTCTTTAATTTTCCCTCAGAGGAATAAATCACCCTGTTCCTTAGGAAATTATATTCCCACTGAAGAGAAAGAAAATCAAAATGTGGTCTTGAGATTCACTAATAGAAATCCAGTGTATAAAAGAAGGGAAGCAGTTTTATGAGCAATTTTCCATGCCACATTTTGAAATGCAGAGACAACTCAGGATATCGCCAACTATGATCATATAAAATATGGGACTTACAAACCATGCAGACTACCATGCAGACAGCTCTATTAGTTAATCTTCTATGTTGTGAGAAAATATCTCCAAAAACACAGTAGGGAAGCAAAAGCGTCTTTTATCTTACCTTTACAGAGTGAGAGAATCCATTGTGGGCAGGGAAACATGGCAATGGTCACGGAAAGCATGACTGCAGAGCCGGAAACTGGCTAATCACATTGTCATCCACACAGAGAAAAGAGAGCGAGAACTGGAGCCAGACAATAACACCTCAGTGCTCACTCCCCACCCCCATCAGTTATATACTTACACTTCCTCCTAAAGATTCTGTGATCTTCCCAAACAGTGCCATCAACCGGGAACCTAGTGATCAAACATACGAGACTACAGGGGACTTTTCCTATTGAAAACATCACAGAGACCTTGGTCATTTTGAAAGAAAATATTTCAAAGAGCTACCTTAACTGCAGCAACATATTTTGTCTCATTGTCTACATTGGCTACTGATTATATGCACAATACCTCCAAAAGGATGGAACAATTCTTGTGTCCAGGAGTCTGCACTTGTCCATTGGGCAGTCTCTTCTCCAGATGGTGCATTCCACCATAAATAATATTTGGATGGAATAATTCTTATTTCTAGGTGCCTGCATTGGTCCATTGGGCAGTCTCTTCTCAAGGAGGTGCATTCCACCATAACTAATATTTGGATGGAATAATTCTTATTTCCAGGTGTCTGCCTTGGTCCATTGGGCAGTCTCTTCTCAAGGCGGTGCATTCCACCATAACTAATATTTGGCAATGTACTTTTTCCACAGAACTTTGTAATATAGTTTAGATGGAAGAAGGAGTTTAATGAATAAATAACTACAACATAATCCCGGAAGAATGATCACAATGAGTAGTAGGACTATATAAATGAAAATCCCAAGGTACTCAGTTCATATAACTGGCCCGAGTCCTGCCCTTGGCCTTTTCATGTTCATGTATTCTGAAGAACTAGCTAAACTTCATATATTATTACATTTTATTTGTTTATTTTGTATATGTGCATTTGCATGCATGCATCTAGGCTTACTCATTCCTTGACCCACTTGTAGAGGTCAGAGGACAATGTTTGGTAATGAGTTCTCTCATTCCACCATGCAGGTATTGGAGATTAAACTGAGAGTGTCAGAAACTGGCAGCAACTGCTTTCACATGCTGAGGCCTCTAGCTAGCCATTAGCCAAACTTTAAAAACAAAATGCAAACACCATTTATTGATCCTTTCCTTTGACCCTTCCCAGTTCCCGTATGTAATGACCCATTCATTCACCAAGTCAAGAGACAATGAGGCTTCCCCATCCTCTACTGAGGGTCTCTTCCAAACCAGTTTTCTTCCTCTTCTCCTCCTCCTCCTTCTTTGATAAGATTTATGTAAGCATTGTGTTTACAACTTTCCCATCCCAACCTCGCCACTCAAACATCTCCTGTGCCTCCCCACTCCCTCAAATTCACAACCTTTTCTTTAATAGCTATAGATTCAAACATGCAAATCTAACCCACTAATGCCATTTAGTCCTATGTATACATGCTTAGAGCTAGCCCATTGGAATCACATGACTTGTCAGAGGGCTCATTTTGAAAACCAACCCTCCCTCTTGCACCTGTCATTAATTACTGTAGCTCATTGTTAATGGATGGGGCCTGGTGAAATTTCTCTTACCCTTATTGGTATCCTTTGTGGTCATTATGCAGGTTTTGTTTAGGCAAGCATATTGTTGCCAACTCACAGTCTTAATACACAATATGGCTCAATGATCAACTAAACCCTAAAGCATCAAATTCACATAATCTTCTTGTAGGGTTCACTTTTGCACATACACACAAACACACACACACACATGGAGAGAGAGAGAGAGAGAGAGAGAGAGAGAGAGAGAGAGAGAGAGAGATTTCTCTTCCCAGTATTTTCAAAAAAAGCATATGTGTAAAGCTAACAGAGAAGCTCCAAGAGTATGGTAAGTTTTTCTGCAAAATTTAGGGAATGATGCCAGAATATCAGTGGTCTCTACACCCTGGCCAAGAGAACTGATCTAGCTACATTAATTTAATATCTCATCATTTCCTAAGACTAAAAGATATTAAACTTTGTTTACATTTTTTTCTCTAAGCCTTTCCTATACTATGTCACATGAACAGAAATAAACAGAAAGAATTAGACATTAATGCATCCTGCCATGAATAAAGAATGAATATACTCCTTTTTTTCTATGTATCTACATTATTTATCAATGGCTTCATTTTTAATTTAGCAGAGTTTTTGGTAGCCAGGAGTGATGTGGGTTAGGGAATAATGACAACAGCAGGTGGTGAGCCAGAGCAAATGGAGTAATGGCCCCACATCTAAGACATGCCCGAGGAAATGCAATGTTCCTGGTGCATTCTTTATTCTAGAGTAACACTTTACCTGCACATTCTCTCCGGCTTAAGTCTACCCTTTGGTCTCACCTTATATTTAGACCAGCACAGAAACACTGAATCAGACGAAGTGAGTGTTAAAGTAGCCCTGCATTCCAAAGAAATAACAACCTACATAAAAGTAGAAATACGGGTTACTTTCCTGAGGGAAAAAAAGTTCTGTGATACATAGGCGGTGTGTGACTTGGAACCCTGCATCAGAAGTGAAGAATCACAGGCACTAAGACAGGAAACAGTGTAGATCAGAGATGCTGTCTGAAGCTCTCATCCAGCCTGATGAAGTTCACGGTTTCAACTGTCAGCTTCTTAATGCTAGCTAGAGTCCCTTGTTTATTTTAAAAATGCAGAATTTCAGAATAATCAAGCATGATTAAACAACTCTAACTTCCAAGTCCTGCATTTTCCAAACAGAATATCATGCTATCAGATAGACATATTGTATACAAATTATATACAATACAATCTAGTTTTTCATTTGTCTATCACAGATGATAATAAATAAAATTTAAGCAATGAAAATTTGGTATCTTGTGTTACAAAACACTACAGAAATAAAGTATTGTGCCTGTCAGAATCAGGTACACGTATGAACACATCCTTTTCTGTGACAGTCATCACAGAACTCAACCTACAGTTTGTGGCTCTCCAAGTTGAGGTAGCCAATACAAGAAAAGGGGCTATGAAGAAAGTGATGAGCACCAGACTCGGGTTAGTAATACTGCTTGTCACCTGCAGTTTAGGTTATGTTTTTGTGTATACTGGTGGTGTTTTGTTATGGGAAGTAGTACTTAGGATTAGGTAAGAAAAGCCATATTGCCATAGAAAAATTATAGAAAAGAATTATCTCCTAACTGGGCCAAATTCAAGTTTCTTGAAGTGAGTTCTCTATTCTGAGACTCTTTAGCTGCTTGTCAAGTGTTCTTCATCCATTCATTCGGCAGTCATTGAGCCCCTGCAAACTGTCAGGGAACGAGCTAGCCATTGTAGCTGACTGAGAAAGCAAGAGTTTTGTTTTTCAAAATCCTCACAGAGAAGTGAGCATTAGAAATGAAAGATAAGCAAAAAAAAAAACATTAGACTCAAGTGTTGTAAGAACTGTGATAAGGAGGTAAATTCAGAGGGTTGTCACAGCAAATGAGAAAGAACATATCTCATCACAAGTTGGAGAAATGTCATGACAGTTTTTTGAAAAGGGATGATTTAAAAACTTGCTATTGAAGGCTGCCTTGACCAAATAAAGGAAGAAAAACAACTGATATTCCAAGTGGGATGAGGAGTTGGGATGTCAAGAAATAGAGAACCACAATTCAATGTGGCTACAATATTGGTCTGAAACAGAGGCAGACAGCAGCTTGTAGGAGAAAAGAACTTGTCTTTATTTTCCAAACAAGAAGGTTCAGTTCTTATCCTATAGCACTAAAGAGCCAAGATATTAACTGGGATGGGTTTTTCAGATTTGTACTTAAAAAGAAAAATTACACTGGGCAAGAGACTGTAAGCAAATAAATCTCAAGCAATTGTCTTAGCTTGCTATCTTTAGCTATGATAAAAACCATGTCCAAAAACAAGGAGAAAATGGTCTATGTATTTGAGGAGGAAAGGGTTCGCAGTACATCACCAAGGAAAGTCACGATAGGAACTAAAGACAAGAACCTGGAGTCTGAAACAGAAACAGAGACCAGGAAGGAATGCTGGCCACTGACTTCTTCCCATGGCTTCTTCAGTTCACTTCGTTATATACGCCACAACCACCTGCCCAAGGGTGGGAATACCTACAGTGGGTTGGGACTTCCCACATCAATCCTTAATCTAAAAAATACTTCTATAGCTTCCCACATGTCAGTGTGATGTAGGCTGAGGATGCCATTGTCTACCCTGAGGAGATTGATGAGAGTACAAAAAAAAAAAAAACCATAAAAATAGTAGAAGAGATATCAAAGGAAAAGGGACCTTTAAACACAACTATTATGTTATAGGCACCATGCCTACATAGGAATCCCCTGACAAGTATAAGTCTGTGTTTGCTAAGTGTCCACTGAGGAAGCATGGCATATATAATCATAGCATGAGATAGGAGAGTTCAGATAGATGCTTAGGAGCTTGGAGAGGAGAATGACCATTTCCATCGCAAGCGGAAAGATGAGACTGTAGCGGCTGTTGTGTGAAAAACATGAGCATGGTTTATAGCTTCTATTGCATCTATTGGTTCTTTTCTGCTTCTCCCTCAGAACTTTAATTATCATGGCTAGACATAATCTCTCCCTTTGAAGATCTAAATACTTCATCTCAATTTCGATATGTTCTGCATCCTTTCTCACTATAGGATTTATACTTGTTTTCTTATCTCGCCTGCCAGATTGCAATGCTCAGTGTAGTCCCACACTTCAAGCTAAGCTTACAGAGACTGGCACCCTTCCTCCAGTTTCTGGACCAACACCCCATGACAATGTCATGCCCCTGGACCTACAAAGTCCTGGGCAAGAAAACCATCTCAGCCATTTGCACAGCCTTTATCTATCTGACAATACACAGATTATTAATGCCCACTAAATCACAGTTTCTTCAGCTAAATAGGAATAATAGCATACTGTACAGAGGGCATTGTGAATACTAAACATGGTCATGCTTATAAATTGCTGAATACATTATTTGGGCAATTGCAAATAGTCAGTAATGGCGACTTTTCTTCCCAACAGCACTGTGTAACACTTATTCCCTGGGTAAAATGAACTAATGAATAAATAAATGGTCAGAAGACAATGTGCTTTCATAATAGTTTTCAGATTACTTTGTGATTCTTGAATTTTTAGTTTTTATACAGCTAATATTATCCCACATTCATAGTTTCTCGTTTTTCCTTCAAACTTTACCTCAAGTTCCTAGCTATAACCTCATTTTCATACTTCTTTTTCAGGAGTTTCTGAGGAATATTTTATGAAATGGATTGCTGGTTTAGAACAAAAGGGTAACTAGTAATAAAGTAGAAAATATGATGATGGTGATAGCTTAGTGAATGAATGAATGATGTCCAATCCTCAAGAATTCAGGCTAAACAAGTTTTCACAGATTGTTAGTATACATCTAGCATGAAGACCTACATGTTCTATTTATAAATCCTACCTCTGGTATTTTCTGGCCTTGTGACCTCTTTGTAATTTATTAAACTTCTCTGTGCCTCTGTTTTCTCATCCTTTAAATAATGCTACCAACTGCTCTGAGAAGTAATGTGAGGTTCAGAATGGGGAAAGTGGTCTTCTTGTGGAGGAAAGCATTCCCTGCTTGGGCTTCTCAATATTTAAATCATCTCAGATTGCTTATAGTTCTAGCCTAAATTGGGGAAATCCATAAAATAAAATAAAAATGCCTTAAGATATTGAGTGATCTGAAAATTTAAGTACCAGTTAGAGCAAACGAAAAAGTATGACATACATTATCTCCTCAAAACTGTTCCCATGTAAATCTAGAGAAAGTAATAAATGCACTTTGTTTTGTTATTGCTGTTCTATGTCAGTAGAGAGTAGGACTTACTAGGACCAATTTCTATTTGTAGAAAGAAGGAGAAATCCAAAAGAAGGCTTGATGTCCTGGTAAAACAAGACCAGGTCTCCCTGACTTTCCCCTCCCACATTGCCTGTGTCATTTGTTTAGAATACAGCATTTTGTCATCTCAATGTCAAGCAGCTGAATAAACAGCATTATTAGATTAGCTTCTTGTTATCCCTTCTAGCCTCAGTTTTCACATCTACAAAAGAGACTGACTGCTTCAAAGACAGCTGTGGAATTAAATGCAGGAATGCAAATGAAACAACGGAGCAGCGACTGGGCAGGAAAGGGCACCGCTGTCAGCTTCAACAATAGGCAGGCCAGGCATACCAGGCAAGCCTTCAAACCCTGAACAAAATACAGAAAACAACTATTTGAACTCTCTGAGAAAAAGTTAGTATTTGAAGAACAACCAAGGCAAGTAGCAAAGTGAGAGTCTTTGCTTCTTTCCAGACAGGGAATGTCTCTGTTTTGAAGTCTCCCCCAGTTTGTCTTGGGTAGTTATGGAATGCCACTGGAATAGAACGAAGGGCCACTGTATCCGCAGACACACAAGACAGAATTCACGGCTTCTAGAAAAGCTACAAATTAAGAAGCAAAACTGAAGAAGGAAGGAAACCAGGCCAAGAATCCTAAAAACAGGGTTCCAATTTGTCTGATAAGTGGTTCATGTGTTAAATTGAAAGCGGTTGGGGCAGGGGGCGAGCTAAGATTTTCTAGAGAGGTTTAGGACTGGAAAATGAACACTTATGTTTGAGTCCCTCAAAATTGCAGCAATTTGGTAAATGCCACCAGCTTTGGTGTAAAAACCCATAAAACTTCCCTTGAGGGTAGAGCAACTCAGATAAAGTGGAACTCAACTGTAGGCTAAGAACAACCAGCCAAAAGATCAAGACAGCCAAGTGTCCCCATGCCCGAGCAGCAAAAGAAAATCTACACCTGAGTGTGTTCACTATTTTTCCTCTTTCCAAGCGCAAGTCTTGCTAAAATTGAACCAACTCACTGGGGGGGGGGGGAGGAATTCAATAGAGGAAACATAAAATTTAGAAACTGGAAACAAAGTATCTCATACATCAAAAATTTAATGTAAGGATTTTAAATGGTCATGATTAATCTATTCAAGTAAGTAGAATAATGGACATTTCTGATAGAATCTATAATAAAAACACCAAACTGAATTTCTTCAACTGAAGAAAATATATATTAATTTGATTGCTAATCTTATTACATAATAAGCCTGGAAATCATAACATTTTACAGACTCAGTAGGTCATATTTATATTTTTGGTTGTGAGCCTAGCCTTTAATGGCTGAGCCATCTTTCCAGTCCGGTAGGTCAAATTTATAAACTTAGGAACAATTAAAGAAGTAGAGGCCATGAATTCAAGAGCAAGGGTGAAGGTGGCATGGGAAAGGTTAGAAGGAGGAAAGGGAAGGGAAATATAAGTATAGCATTTTAATTTCAAAAAATTTCAAGTAATTTAGTAAAATGGTTTAATCACATATTAGGCATCAGAATAGAAGACCTGACGAGTTAAAATATGTCAATAAATGTACCTAGGTTGATGTCATAACTAAAAAGAAAGAAACATAAGGGAACACATGTGATTTGATAAAAAGGTTTAAATACATGTACCCAGAGTACTGAAAGTAAAGGAAATCAGCCCCCTTGAAGAGTGGGAGGAGTGAGAATATGAGCAAAGAGGTCAAGATCTTGATGGGTTCACCCACTGAAGCAGTTTATCTGAGCTAATGGGAGCTCACCAACTCCAGCCGGACAGGGAAGGAACCATCATAGGACCAAATTAGACCCTCCAAATGTGGTTGGCAGTTGCACGGCTGGAGCAGACTGAGGGGCCACTGGCAGTGGGACCAGGATTTATCCCTACTGCTTGTACTGGCTTTTTGGAAACCCATTCTCTTTAGATGCATACATTGCTCAGCCTAGATATAGTCTGGAGGGACTTGGACCTTTGCCAAAGCAATGTGCCTTACCCTCTCTGAGGAGTGAATGGGGGCAGGAAGGTGGAGGAAATAAAAGGAAGGGAGGGAGTGGGGGGAAGTAAAGGAGAAAAAATGATACAATATAAATATTTTTAAAGTACTAGCCAGGGCATCTCTAACAATGATAAAAAATATTTAATGATATGTAATTAAGATTTTAAACCAACTACAAATACCACATACACTATATATGGCCAACACTACACTTAGACACTATACCACACACACTACATATGGCTAATACCACACTTAGACACTATACCAACAATACTACATGTGACCAACACCA
>JABTXL010002926.1:755639-794873 GCA_025134845.1 Neodon shergylaensis | reverse complement strand
GTGACCAACACCACACTTAGACACTATACCACACACACTACATATGGTCAACACCACACTTAGACACTATATCACACATACTACATATGGTCAACACCACACTTAGACACTATACCAACAACACCAAAAACAAAGAAGACTATTTGAAAAGTCCCTGGCTCAATGGCAAGGTTCCCCGTTCACCTAAGAGCCCTTAGCTAGGTGTGAGCAAATGTACCCAGGGTCCTCATTATCTTCAGAGAAAGAGAAGCTAAGCTGACAACTGACTCTTCCAACATAAATACGGGGACAAGAGAACAATGAACTGACATGCAGGTCTTCACAGAAGAAGAACAGCTTGCCTGGGATTCTGTAGGAAGTAAAAATACTTCTCAGGCCAAAGAAAGCAAAATAGATATTTTCAGTAAAACAAGAACTGCGAATTATTTTTTGGAGCAGACCTCTGTATAAAATCTTTCAAATACTTTCAGATACTTTCAAAGCACTCCTGAAGGCTAAAGTAAAACAGCTTAGCAGGGACACAAACCTTGGGGGCTGGAAAGGTCAGGAGAAGTGTAACTTTTAGGATAACTGGATGCAGACTGACTATTAAAACAAAAATAAATAATCTCTCGTGGAATTTACAAAATATTTGCACAACGGAAGCACAGTGGTTTAAGGAGATCAATGAATGTTTAATGAGCAATGAATTTAATGATCATTGACTGTTTTGCTTGTTCAGGAAGCAGCAAGAGTTTTCACAGCCAATAATGGGAGCAAGAGGAAATGAAATCAAAATTTCAAGGGAACTTTAAAATGGAATAAATTTTGTGTGATATAATAAAAGCAAAACCTAGAAGAGGGGAAATAAAATTTAAACAATAGAAACATTACTAATAATAGCAAGAAGATACACTTATATGAGATGAATCAGTAATATTTATTGTCAATGGATTCAACTTTTCACCTAAAATTTAATAGATTTTAATACAGGTAAATATATTTTAAAAATCATGCTTATATCTCAAATATGAACAGCTTTTACCTGTTAATTATACCACAGTAGAACTGAAAAACTTCTATGGAGAAAATAAACATATTTTACTGAAAACATAGAATTTTCAAGGCAGATATAAAAAACAAATGCAGTCACATTTTATTTGCAAAAGAAACCTTTTGAGTGCATGGAGTCATAATTTGAAGATTAAAGGATAGATATACATCTAGCTGTAAATACTATACAAAAGAAAATGATGTGGCTGTGTTAATATTGAGCAAACTATACTTTAAAGGAAAATTACAGCATTCAAAAATGTATTTTAAAACAATAAAATGTTTAAATCTGTCTATAAAATCATATATATAATAAAGTCATAATTCTAAACATTTAATAGCATAAGTCTTAGTTATAAGACAAAATGTAATAGAATTAATGGCATAACATACAAATCCATAACCATGAGAGAAGTCTATGACCGGTATCCCTCAGTAACTAGTAGAAAAGGGGGGGGGGGGAATAACTCACTGACCATGAGCCAGGTTTGAGAAGGCCTGAATGTGACAGAACTACAGCATTATAGAGTGGGAATCCAAGTCTCACATTTTGGACATATCACAATAAATTTTAGTAAGGAATACTAAATTTAAGAATAAAACGTTTAGAGAAACTTCGAGGTACTAATATGCACACATCAGATAATAGTGGGATTTCAGAACATGTGATTCCTTTTTTCCAGAAGTACATGATCAGCTTGGATGTAAAACATGGGACGCTTTGGTTGAAATAGTGCAAGTGCGTTGGCCTGTCCTGAGAGGAGAGGCCCACTCTACAACCTGCAGAGAGGATTAAACACTGAGAAAAAGCAATGGAGGCAAGCACTGATTTACATCAAGAAACAAACCCTATTTATCACATATCAGCATCTATGTACCTAGGGATTTCTAAATTCCTTAAGAACAAAAGGGGAAATTATTTCCTATAAACTTCAGATGACTCTTAAATCGTTGGAGGTAGTTGCTGCCAATAATATATGCATGTAAACTTAAACCTCAAGTGTATAATTTGTGTATCTGTATACCTATAAAGATAGAGCATACAAAAATAAAAATTTGTCAACTTCAGATTTTTCCAGTTGTTACAAAGGCATAGATAACATTATTATAAGAAAGCTTGCCCAAGAAGTACAGAACATGCCTAAAGTTAACAGATCCATAGCAAATCTCTCAATTTTCTCAAATTTCTAGTTTGCAACTAGTTGTTTCTCTCATACCCGCCAGTTTCTGAATAACCACTCAGAATCTTAATATTAATTATAAGTGTTTGGCTGATGTCTCAGCCTTATTACTAGCTAGCTGTTATATTTAAATTAACTCATTTATATTAATATAAGTATTGCCACGTGGCTGTAGCATTACCGGTCTGCTGACATGTTGTTTCTTGGGTGGCTGTATGTCATCTCACAGACTTCCCAGTTCTCCTCTATCTCTGCTTGGATTTCCCACCTGGCTCCATCCTGCCTTACCATGGGCCAAAGCAGCTTTATTTATCAACCAATGAGAGCAACTCATAGCCTACTGAAAGACATCCTATAGCACCTGTTCTCCTGTGACTTCCCAGTTGTACATGCAAAATGCTGAGGTCTCTGTCTGTCACCCTCTACAGCCAGCCATGCATTGGGAAGTCTTGCTTCTACTTCTGAATCAAATGTAAAACTCAACCAGGTCTCAGCAGCACCAACATGACAACCTTCCTGGCTGTCCTACAAAACCCTTCATCACTGCACCGCCATCCTTATCCATCTGTGTTCGTCACAAGCACACATGCTTTCCATTCTCGACGCCGCAGCTATAAATGTTACTTTTCATACTACTATGACGAAACACTGAAAGAAACAACTTAAGGAAGGAAGGTTTGAATCTGGTTCACTGTTTAAAGCACAGCTCGTGGTAAGAGGGAAATCATAGCAATGGAGACTTGAGATGACTTTCTTCCAGTCAGGATAGAAATAGTTCTCAACTCACTCTCTCCTTTTTTATTTGTTTGGAGGCCCCAGCAGATAGAATGCTGCTCCTCACCTCAGGCTGTGTCTTCTCATCCCAATAAACCCAATTTAGAAATGCTCTTGCAGACATACACAGAAGTTTGTCACCTAAATGATTGCAGATATTATCAGATGAATAATCATTATTAGTCACTGCAGTAGCCAAAGTGGGATGTCTTAGGTTGTTTGGGTAGATGATTGCCCCCAAATATCTAAAACTATGACTACAGAGCACATATTAAAGATTCTAACCCCTCCTTAGGAGAAGCAGAAAGGTTCTAAATGTAGTTCCAAATGTTACTACAGACATAGGGTATAGAGGAGGGCATCTAAAACAAGCTTGCTGAGTTGTGACAAAATTTGTCAGTGGTGAAAAGGCAATAAAATTGCAACTTATGGGTTCTCATGCCTAACTTTTTCAGTCATAAGAAATTATTTTAATTTCTAATAAACAAAAAAGCAAGTTAACATACAATTTCATAGTCTGGGTCCCATTGAAAAATAAAATGAGTGTTACACTAAGGCGAGAACCCTAGGAAAGCAAATTACCCTTGGAAGAAATTATAATACCGTGATCTAGTATGATACAGAATGGCGCATAAAGCCATCTTTTAACCTGCTAAGTTTATGATAATTTTCCTTAGAGAGCATCAATAAGACTCTGTTATTCTCTTTCCAAATTTCTTCTCTTGGATTAAGTGCACATTGTCTATCACAGACTATACAGGAAGGATTTCATTGGGTCTCTTCTTCATCTCCTGCGTCATTATGACTTCATCACATCAATATCGATTTTCCTTCATACACCTCTTTCAGACCCTGCATTACTTCCTCCTGACCCAACAATGGTGTGTGTCCTCACATCACACAGGAGTCTGCTTGGTTGCACACACAAACACACACCACATCTCTCTATCCTATCATGTTTGTTCTCCTTCATAGACTATTATGAGATATGACATGATGGTATTTCTTTTTATGTCTCTGATGTTCATTATTGTGCCATGACTTTTTCTGGAGAGACATGAATAAACTCCCATATGTTGCACCAACAACAGAACAAAGAAATCATTTCACACAAGGCTAAATTACTGAAAAAAATAATTTTTAGGGTTATCTACTAGGACATAGAAGACTCAAATGCCTACATCACAGAAAAAAACACTCCAACAGAATGGTGATGCAGCGAAGCTGTCACTCTCTGTGTAGCTTGCAGCAGCCCAAACAAGGAGTCTCCTCTCCCTAGCAATTACTGATGGCTTATAGAACTTTGGACAATGTCCTTGCAGATCTTCACAAGCTTCCTGAGCCTTGTGACTTTCACTAGCTTTGTGGACCCTGGAAGCCTCCCTTTACACTCCAGAATAGAACATTTCAATTCTGAGGAAAAAGCCACTCACTGTTACTAACCTTCTTTATTGGGGTATCAGGGAGCATTTTTCTGTCAGCTTCTTCAAGAACTCGCTGATCCTTTACACAGTCCTTTTATACTTTATTTACTAAATTGATGTGTGCGTATGTTTGTGTACACATATAGTCAAGCACACACACACACACACACACACACACACGTCACAGCATGTGTGTGGAGGTCAGCAGGACCACTTGAGCAAATCCATGTTGCCATCCCTCTGTTGTCTTTCATAGTGGTATAATAACAGTGGTAATAATAACAGGTGCATACCAAATATTTTTAAATTAATAACTGAAAAGCTAAATGCCAAAACTAAAATATTTTTCTTAAACTATTTCAAAAAGCAGTAATAGCAAGGTATCTGACATGGCTGTAAACCCAGAAGGATTATTACAGGAGCCTGAAAAAAAATTGCACATTAGTTCAATTCCTCCAGACTGGACATAGTCATGATAGAAGAGCAGAACATGAAAGTAGCTCTGAGCAAGTGGCGATGGGAAGGTGGCCTTCTGTTGCCGGAAGTAGCAGAGCAGTACTAGAGGCGCATTAGAGCTGATGGGCACAGAGGAAGATAGTAACGGCAGGGAGCTCTCCTGTATGGAGCATTATACTCACCATATTTCCTATATCTTCTCATTTAATTATTCCCAAGACCCTTAGAAGTGAGTAATGAAAACACCTATTTTCAAGGAAGGAGACCAAGACTGCAAAAGGAGGTGAATTTTGCGTACAACTGCTAAGTAGCAGAGCCTTCCTTGGGGCATGGAGCAGTTTGAAACCCTTGAACTTTGGACAGAGCTTCCGTGCTCCCTACCACCTCCTCCCATGCAGTAACAGCAGAAAATAGGAAGATGGTAAAACTTAAAATAGAACAGTACATTTTAAAATTACAGATATGCAGGTGTTTTAATTGACTAAGGTTAAGTAGAACTTGGTGAAAGCGGGTGGCTGGAAGAAGAAAGGGAGGGTGCTAGGCACCAGTCAACAGTGCCATCAAACTGGCATCTCGTAAAAGTGAGGCTAGACCTGAGGTATATGTGACACAGGTGTGTTTTCAAGATGAACTCCATCAGGTTCATTATCAGAAGTAGAATGTGATGTTAGAACAAAGAGTTCTTTCAGGGTAATATCAATCACATTTGAAATCCTCCAAATCCCTCATAACCACAGTTAGTAATAACCCAAAAAGAATTTTAGGGCAAATCCCATAGGTAGTCAAAAAGTGTCATTAGAAAAAAAAAAGGGGGTCTAGAAGAAAGGTAAATACTGTTAAGAGAAATACACTCTGACATCATTGCAACAAGTATTTAATTTTTAAATTAACATTTCTGTCTGTTTAGATGAAGTGTGTGTGTGTGTGTGTGTGAACTGGGAGACAATTTATAGGAGTTGGTTCTCTTTTCAGCGTGTAGGTCCTGAGAGTTGATCTTAGACCAACAGGCAGCAAGTGCCTGTACCTACTCACCATCTCACTGGACCTCTAACAAGTACTTATTGAACTTTATAGACTATTATGCTGGACTCAAGAGCAGCAAACAGTACAAGATGAGCCATGAGTAGGGTTTGAATCTGCAGAACATGTTGCTCCCCAGCTCTGCTGCTGTCTTCAAGTCATTATACAGAAACGAGAGATAATTGCCCTTTTACCACAGTTGCTCTGTTTCATTTAAGTGATTCTAGATGAAGTTCATAAATCACTTCTATAATATGGGATTTTTAGACAACTGAGCGATTGCAGCAGTGATTAAGCCAATATGGATTGTGCGGGAGCAATGTTAATTCAACTTGGATTCATACCAGAGATCTGTCCTTCACCTAGATGCTTAGAATAAGAATGGAAATTATCTCTAATATGAACTAACTAAATAACTCATTCAAAAGTAAAGTGCAAAGTCATCCTCAGAGAGTCACAAGGACAGTAGGATGGTGGTGCCATATGCCTTTAATCCCAGCAGCTTGTGAGGCTGAGGCAGGTGGATCTCTATGAATTCATGGTCAGTCTGGTCTACAGAATAAGTTCCAGGGCAGCCAAGGCTACACAGAGAAACTGTGTTTCTCAAAAAGCCTGAAGGATAAATAAACTAAACCAAACAAACAAACAAACAAAACTCCTTTTAAGTTTTCTTGGCAGTATAAAAAGATAATAAAAAATTAAAAAGTCATATAAAAAGGAATAAATACTGATCTATGGTATTTCTTTTAAACTTAATAAAAGGACATTTTTCAGATTCTGTTGCTTTCCTGGGGAACATTGCTAATCCCAAGACCCTGCTTGCAGTTTGATAAGCTGCACAATGGTTGGTCTTCCATGGATTGAAGGAGAAATAGCCAGACTCTTCCCTCTTGCCAATGCTAGGTTTGTTCCTGGGTTCTCTTTCATGACAACAAAGTTAATTGCCAGAAGCTTCCTCCATCGGGAAAAGAGAACAGCCTTTCCCCAGAGTCTTCAGAACAAAAACAGCCCTGCTGAGGCTTTGACTGTAGCCCTGGCCCCGTTTCAGATGTCTGACCTCCAGAACTGCAGGAGAAAATACTATCTGTTTGTACTGGTTTGTTCATTTCTTTGTCCATTTGTTTGTTCACCGAATTTGTGCCAACTCCTTACAATGACAATGACAATAGAAAACTGATACCTTGTGGAGACATTGTTATGCCATTAATAGTCCACATGCTGTATAAAACCGAAGAGCATCTTTTGTGTGGGGCTTGCCTGCACTAATAATAACATGAACACAATTGGCATATACAGTTCTCTTGGAAGGCACCAAGCACTGAGTTTGCAGTGGCTCACTACACTGTCACCCATCTGAGTCTGTGAGGAGTCTAGCTGAGCACATCTTCCAGGTGATACGACTATGAAGAGCCCAGTGTACAATTATCTGAAACCAAGGTCCATTATCTTCACTGCTGGTCTTCTATCTCTAGCCACCTCTTCTCCTGTGGTCGCAGATATCAATGCTGTGGTGAGGAATGAGTGTTCTATGCCTGGTCCTTACAGGCATCTTAAAGGAAAAGACTTTGATGGGACTCGTTTGGGCAGAATATTTTGAATCTAATTTGAATTTGAAAATCCAAATTAATTTGTCCCTTCTTTTAAAAAGAAAGAAGGAAAGATAGGAAGGAAGAAAGACAGAGGAAAATTAAGGACATCATGAAAGTAACACAATATTAGTATAAAATTAAGAATAAACAAGAAATTGATAAAGAGAATTAAATGTTTAAGAAAGTAAAGCAAGATCATTTTTCAAAAAGCCTTGAATGACAGGAGTTCAGTTCTGATTTGTGAGCTAGAAAATTCTAGGACAAAAAGAGTTATTCCAAGGTAAAAGACTTTTCCCCATATGACCATTCTTCCTAAAATCTTAAGATTAAAATTAAATTTAATTGACAATAATAAATAAATAAATAAAATAAATAAATAAATAAATAAATAAATAAATAAATAAATAGACAATCTATTCCAGAGTTTTATGTCTATAATTTAAAAGTCATAAGCATTGCTATATTTTAGATTTAGACTTTTCACATAAAATAAACATCAAAATACTTTTGCAAGCATATTCATCCTAAGAGGAAAGAAGTCCCTCGATGGGGCAGAATAGTACCCTGATGGGGGCAAACCACTTTCTGAGGTTCAGAGATTTGGGGACATGAAGCAAGAGAACTGACTGTTAGGGCTCATTCTTTGCCTGTGTATATGTTCTCATCTGTCCTGACATCACTGAAGGTAAAGGTATTATCTCTACAGATGAAGATTCTGAGGTTAAGGAGGTTTTGTGAAGTCTACTACTCTCACAGATATTGAAAGAAATGCTTAGTTTGAGCTAAATTTATATCCATTCAGTAGCTAAAAATAAATAAGGTGACTTAGCCAAAATGCCATTTTCTATCCACTGTCAACAGTAGTAAACATTGCAATTCCATGGAATAATTCATGAAATGGGCTCCACCATGGGTCCAGTGGCCACATCTTTTGGAGCCAAGCACTCCTTGATGTTCCTATGACAGGATAAAATCGTTCCTGGACCACAGTCTACTGCAAATAGTTGAAAACCTTTAAAGTCCCTAGTAGAGAAACTTGTGAAGTGGGCTCCCACAAAGATAAGTTAGGAGAAATATCTTTGTACTTCTGAAGAAGAGAATCTTTGATCCTTGACTCTTCCAGTAACTGGAAGACATGGTTCAGAAACATATACTTCACATGTATCAGGAAGCTAGCTTAACAAATCCCTTTTTGTTCAGGGAATGTAATACTTAATCTTACATAGGAAGTTCGATGAAAGATCTATTAGTACAAGACTTTCAATTACCTGTTACTGGTACCTTGTAAATAAACCCAAACCAGACTCTATCTGTCACTGAGCTGTTTGCTATCATGGTTTTGTAACTATGTCTTTAACTTTTACTTCTCATTAATATGTAGGTGTATACAAGTGTGCATGTATGTGCGTGCATGCATGTGTGTTTGTGTGTGCTGGAGGCAGGGTGCATTCCATGGTGTGCATGTCAAAGGCAGAGGACAACTATATGAACTCTCCTTCCACCTTTACATGGATTCCAGAGACTCAAAGCGAACCAGGTTTGTGCAGCAAATGTCATTAACTGTGGAGCTAACTCACCTGGCCATTTAATGACTATTTCTGAAGCCCCAGCTCTCTCCATAATTTAAGTGTCTATACCACAAAATAACAAAATATGCTGACAAGAGATAATAAATTCATCACTACTCACAAGAAACAAGAAGGTTTCACAGAGTAGAACATACCTACATGTACAAAGAATTTATAATCTTTTAAAGTATTCTTTGCTTTCCAAATTCCCAACATGCCTTCATTATTCAATAACAACAAGTTGTTTCTACATGACTATTAATTCTACATTGTATAACCAACATAGCTCAGTTTACATCCAGTTCATACAAGAATTAACAAAATGGTTTAGGAAGTTTAACTGAGAGCAAATTTTATTGTAGAGAAAAGTTCAGTGGCATGAGATGAGAAGAGTGTGCTCACTTCTCAGAGATGATTATATATATACTTTTATCATTCTTTATCATCATCATGGTTCTGAAGAACAAAAAAAGCTTATTCTGTGTCCATATTGACTTGTAATTGTTGTCAGTGTCTGGGAGAATGTATGTTCTGCATAGCTCTCCAATAATGGGTCATTCAATAAGTAGGCCAGAGGATGAACCACACGTGGCTCCTTAGGCATGCAGTTCACAAATACAGTGAATTTAGTGTCAGAATGTTACCTGGAGAGATTTCCAACACACTGAAAGCAGATCTGACCAGGGCTTCTCTTAAACATCCTCAAGAAACTGATGGAAAATATCAGGATGTCATTTTGTTGATTTGGTTTTTTTTTTCAATCTTCTTAAATTCTTTTTATTTATTAATTAAAAATTTCCACCTCCTCCCACTCCTCCTACTCCCCCTCCCTCTCCAGTCCTAAGAGAAGTCAGGATGCCTTGCCCTGTGGGAAGTCCTAGGCCCTTTTGAGTCCACTGCATGTACTGGCTTCCAAAAAGCCTAGTCTGTTTGGATGCACACCTTCCTAGACATTTTGTTGGTTTGTAATGAAAGCAAAAATGTCTTTAGGTGGTAGTACCCAAGCCTGTGTGCAAGACCTGAATGCATCTTTTTACATATACCTAAACATAAAGCCAATTCATAATTAGGAAATGATTTGAAAAGCATGAAATTAGGACTAAAAGAGTTAGTTAAGCTAAGGGAATTCATTCAAAGGTATATTTCTGATGGCTTTCCTTGAGTCACTTAGTTTCTGGCAAAGTGTTACCTAGGGGAGATTTCTTCTCTGATCTTCAGTTGTGGAGTAAAACTTGAACCTACAATCTTACCTTTAAACTCTTGGAGGTATCCACCCACCCCCAACTACTGCCATGACTTTGACTTCCCACTTTAATTGGTGCTGTAGTTTAATTAGCTACCTTGATCCTGCCTCAGAAATAACATCAGCCTGAGTAAAAATTGTCATGCACTATGTAGTGAAGCCAGACACAGGACGTGACTATGCTGGCTTGGTGTGCAATACCGGATCCTTTGCCTGATGTTTCCCACAAAGTAATTGGCATTTCTACAGCAACATTATGTGGTTGGGTAACTCAAAATACTTTGTTTCTCCTGTAATATATTCTTCTTGGTGTATAGAAAACATAAGCACTGATACATCAAGATCCACGGCCTCAAGATCATCCAGTGGATGGTGATTGCTTCAGTACTGTTAGTTTATTGTCTACTAATATAATTAAATTTCAACCTGAGATTACTTGAAATTGTTTTAATATAAACTCATTTGAAATACAGACACTTTTGAATTTTCAAAACTCTAAAAGCAATCTAACTTTTCAATATTCCACTACATCTAAACAGTTGAAATCTGTTACTCAGAATTAAGTAGGAAACACAGATTTCCACTAACTGTTTTTCATAATAACCAGAAGCCTAGTAAAAAAATCTGAAGATAATTAAAAATGAAAGAAAGTGTGCCATTTTAAAACACTTTAATATTATTATTTTGTAATGTCATATATAATAGCTATTAAATATTATAATGGCCACAAAATTGCTAATCTGTTAGATTTTAAAAAATCACTGCAAATGGGAACTGATTCAAATGAACTTAGGGGCCTCAAAAATCCAAAGTCCTGATTCACTGTTATAAAATAAGGCAAAATCCTTCTGGCAGAGATGGCAACAGTAAAATTCCTGGGAGGTTCCCATCCTTGTCCTGAGGGCTAAGTCAGTTCAGGGCTAGTTGTATTATTTATTACTCCTAAAATTTCTTCTCTTTTATTTTTTATCGAATGTGTTTCCTTTGTTTTAATTTCCTTTGAGTCATTTACAATTTTCCCAACTTTTTTTTTTTTTTTTTGATTTTTGAGACAGGGTTTCTCCATAGCTTTTTGGTTCCTGTCCTGGAACTAGCTCTTGTAGACCAGGCTGGCCTCATTCCCAACTTTTTTTAAAGCATGGACATTTGATTAAATATAACTTATTCCAAAAGGAAATGGCACCGAACCATAACGACTCAAAGTTGGTGACATTACAATTTGGGGAGCCAAAAATTGGGGAAGAACAGAACAACGAAGAAAACGGTGTATCTGTAAATGTTATTCAATTTGTAAGACTAGCTACTATGTTAAATATATATAGCATAAAATGCAGACTAACGTAGGCTTTCCAGATTGATAATGTTCTTGCCAAACTTAGTTATCTATACATGTAATCCCAGCACCTGTGAATTGAAGCAATAGGGTCACCCAATATTAATTTGAAGCCAGCCTGAACTATAAAGTGAAGCCCAGTTTCAACAAAAGGCATATGCTTTCTTACCAGTTTCCCAATAAACATGGTTGTCATGTTGGACCTTTATATAAATCCTAAAACCTAACAAGTCCTTTCCCACTTCATCACACTAAAAAGGGACAATGATAAATAAGGAGGGGTAATGCATTGTCTAAGACTATGCAACCAGAAGTACTTGCAGGGGCAGGAATGCACCTGTCGCCCTAGAAGCCTTTTTCACCAATCTTCTAACAATGCAGTGATCACGAAGCTGATCTGGGCGCTGTTAACATTGATTATGTAGCTGTAGAAAAGAAGGAGAAAAAATGCTGTCTGGGTTATCTGGGGCAGTCTCTCTGTTCTTTGCATGGTTACTTGGCTGGTACATTATTGTCCTGTGGATTATCAGGTTGGTGAGATGGCTAGTTAGGCCCCCATCCCTCCGTCCCTTGCTGTATCTTCAGCCTTACCTTCTTTGAAGGACAAAATGAGCCAGGTTCCAGAATGAAGTGTTAAGTAGGGCTTTCAAAAGCATCTCCAAATCATTGCTAGACACCCCCAACACATAAGCTTTTGAGGACTATTTGCATTTATGTGAAAACAAAGTTAACACATTTTCAAGAATCTAACTTTCTAAAATTGCATTTAAGGGTATATGACTCATAGTCTAAAGCTAAGCTTTGGATTCCCTAAAAGATTTAATTATCATCCTCTTTATGCATTTTCAACACAAAATTCAGCCCTCTCTACACTGAAAGAAGACCAGCAAACAAACAGGAGGCTTGATTTTCTTTTTGCTCCTTTTGCTTCCTTTTTTCTGAATTTTTGTTGTTGTTTTTAACCATAGTATTTAGCCCTAAAAAAGACATGGGTGTGAGATAGTTCTATCACCAATGAGGTTTCTTGGTTTAAAAAAGATTAAAGACAAAATGCTAGGTTCAATGCTATGATTCTTTATGTCAAACGCACCAGAGAGTTGGATTGTTAGAGTTATTCCAGAGAAGTAAAGGGAGGCAAAACAGACAGAAAAGAGACTGACAGATGACTTCAAGTCCTAGAGATCATTTCCCACAAGCTGTGTAAACTTCCTTTCACTAAACAAACCACTCTAGAGGAGAACGTTGTTTTCATGTTTTGGGGACAAATAGTGTCACCTGT
Organism: Neodon shergylaensis; assembly: GCA_025134845.1. Lineage (NCBI taxonomy): Eukaryota > Metazoa > Chordata > Mammalia > Rodentia > Cricetidae > Neodon > Neodon shergylaensis. The sequence continues at coordinate 781,974 of JABTXL010002926.1, read as the reverse complement.
GGTTTCTCTCACTGGAAATCTCGACAGTCAGAGAAACATGCTTTTCATTTTTCCCAGATGAATGTCTTAAGAATTTATTTCTAGAAAGTGAACCTTTTCTATGTTAATGGCTTTATAAAAAGTGATCTAAGTTTTGGAATAAAATCTAATTTTAGATCAAAGTACAAATCCTTGAGCCATTCCCCCTAAATTCTGTGAAGTTTGCAATAGTTAAGAACCTTTTCACAAATTCTTTTAATGCAGCGGTATGTTTGCAAATTAGGGAGAGAAACAACATGGTAAAAAAAGTGGCAATGAGAAAGATTTGTTAAATTTCAACATATTCTGAGAACTTCAGGAAATGGTCTTCTATTTATTTGTCTATTTATCTATAGAGGGAATTGGACACATTTGACAAGCTCTCCACTTACTAAGCTTTTTTATTTTGAGAGTCTCACCTAAGGTATCAGGCTGGCCTTGAACTTAGTTTGAAGCCTAGGTTGGCCTTACACATTTGGTCTTTCTACCTCAGCTTCTAAGTATCAGAATATGAGATCAGTACCACCAGCCATAGCTTGAGAGAACATTCTAGAAATTCAATCTCAGGGAAAGAAGCGAAGATACAGGTTAGAAAGATTTGTACCCAAATACCTGCCCTAGATTGCTTTTCTGCTGCTCTGGTAAACACTATGAAAAAAAAAACACACACACACAATTTGGGAAACAAAGGTTTCTTTCACCATATACTTCAAGGTCACAGTCATTTTTGTATGAAGTCAGGCATATTAATTCAAGGCAGGAACCTAAAGGCAAGAAACATGAAGGGATGCTGCAGACTGACTTTCTCCCTGGCTTATAGTTAACTTGCTTTCTTAGACAACTCAGACCCAATCTTCAGAGGAGTCTTCCAGTCTACTGTGAACTTCTCCTTTTTTTTTTCATTTTATTTATTTATTTATTTATTTATTTATTAAAGATTACTGTCTCATCCCCACTGCCGCCTCCCATTTCCCTCCCCCTCCCCCAATCAAGTCTCCCTTCCTCGTCAGCCCAAAGAGCAATCAGGGTTCCCTGCCCTGTGGGAAGTCCAAGGACCACCCACCTCCATCCAGGTCTAGTAAGGTGAGCATCCAAACTGCCTAGGCTCCCACAAAGCCAATACATGCAGTAGGATCAGAAATTCTCCTTCTTATATCAATTAGAAATCAAAATTGAATAAATGTCACACAGACCAATATGATAAAGGAAATTCTTCAACTAAGATCCCCTCTTCTAGGGTGACCCATTTTGTGCAACATTCACAATAAAGCTACCCAGGACAGTGTCTTAGAAGTAGCTTACACTCAAAGGTGACGAAACTTCTGGGAGTGTATTCATATTTAATACAACCATATCCCTAAGTTTATGAACAAATAAAAATCTGTATGGTCATGTAAACAGCTTCATGTACTTAGTTGGAGTTTGCTGGCTTAGCTCAGTAATTGCCCTACATTGCTACTGACATGCTTGTGTCTTCCTTCTTTCTACTTTTTTCATTTTAATATACCTAGTCTTTTCCCAAATATCTTCCATTTTGAGCAATTTTCCTTAAACTTTAATTTAGAACCACAAGCCACTGTCTCCTTGATGTTTAGAAGATGGGTTTAGAAGCCTTGCTGGGAAGAGTGAGACCTTCTGCCCGCATCACACTTGTGCTGAACAGAGGGAAATGTTATTTGGAGATTACGTAATGCTCATCTTCTGTATCACAATTGCCAAAAGAAAATGGGAAGGCAAATTTTCACTTTGTTCTCTAGGAACGTGCATTCATCTCTTCATCCCTTCTGCCTTTGAATAAACCAAGGCTCAGCCAAGTGGAATGACTCATCAGGAAACACACTGCAAGTTGACAGCATGTCAGAAAATCACAGTTCTGTTGAATGTGCTCCACAGAAACACACAACTTCCTCAGTCCCTTTTAACCAAAGCAGAGGAATTAAACAGAAGAAGGATCTTGTGCCTTTTAAAAAGACCCTTTCTAGAGTCAACCTACTATAAAAGACATCAAACATATATTCTCAGTTATATTTAAGATGAAAGAAAAAATGAATATATGAAAATACATAAATATAAAAAATTATAGTCTCACTAAAGCTCTATTATGTCTCTATATTCAAAATTATCTGATCTCATGATTGTGTCCCTCCCCATTGGTAGTAACTTATCACCTCTCTAGTTAGCGCAAATGTTGATTATGGGTTTTTTTTTGTGTGTGTGTGTGTGTTCTCTTACTCTCTGCCAAGAATTCACATAGTAGCTTCTTTAGACAACACAGTCAAGTGTTTTCAGACTAAAGGTAAATAAAAGGTGCTAGAGGATTGTTTATTTTTTATAAGAAGAAGAATATGTTTTTAAACATAGCATCATTTTAGAGATGAAAATTAATAAGAAAAGCAGAATAATTTCTATCATTTTGCAGTGAACTATCACTGTGATGTATTCACAGAAATACATTAATGATAAACAAGGACAATGGCAAGAGTATTGTCACATCATCCCCTGAATAGTTAGTTGCTTAAAGATTCAAAAAATAACATTGGGGCCTGAAATAAATCCTCTTTTTTGATGCCTTTTTACTAGGAACCAGCCATGTAACACTTCTCCTGTAAGGTCAGATGTCCATGGGAACCTGGAATACTGTTCACAGTTCTCACAAACGGCAACATCAGACCTCTGAAAATTTGCAATATCTCCCCAAGAAAAGTTTCATTCGACTTTAATCAATTCAATATTAATTTCATGAATTTTACAGCTAGGGGATTGCGGTTGCTCTAGCTCTTACCATGAATAATCTTTGCTTTTGCAAGCTGATAATTAATTCTTACACCTTCAAAACCCGAAAAGCTGAGACCTCTGAATACATTCACATGGAAATTAGCATTCTTTTCGACTCTTCCTTTGAAATACCTCTAGAGATTGACTGTCCTCACCTACTTCAGACTGTATCAAGCATCCATTAGTACAGTTTCCTTTTCTCTGGATTCCCAAAGGCTCAGGCTCGAAAGAAACCTCAAGTATGTAAAAATATATGAAATAAGTCAACCAGTGTTAACTATGAGACAATTTCTTCTGTCTTGAGAATAGTATTGAATGTTAGGCTAAACCCTCACTGTTGCGTGTTTTCTAGGTGTAGAGTTAGTTCATCTTTCTACAGAGAAAGCAGTTCTATGAAGTCAAAATAGAGATATTTAGTAAGAGAACTACATATAAAACAATACAAGTCGTTTATATGACCGTAGAATCTGGTAAGCAAATGCCACGATATCAACGAATGTCACAAATTATAGCAATTGGACATGCCCAACAACTGCTCTTTCCTTTCCTTCTTCCTTCTTTCTTTTAAATTGTCTTGCCTTTTTCTTTCAATGTCATTTATTTTTCAATCTTTGGGCCATTTATTTTCCCATTAAACTGAAACACAAGGAATGACTTTCATTACATTTCTGAGACGTGAAGGGCTGGTCGACAGACACCAGAATGTGGGTTCCCTCGTTGGAGAAGAGAGCGTCATCTCTATTTTCCATCTTTGAGACAGACTTTTAACAATGGATAAATGATTTGAAAATCAAACAGGCAATGCAGGCATTTTGTTGAAAGAGGAAGCTGGGACTAGAGTGGCGGGTGCCCTAAGTCATCTACACAGAGCTGGGAACAAGGACACCAGTACTCTTGAAAATGAATGGGTACTTATTAAATCTGGTGATGTGATGAAAATAAAACCCTCATCTTTCCCTCTATTTTGCATGCATCATTCTAAAATCATTTGATTATATCAAAGAAAACCAGAACATAAAATAAACAGAAGTATCTGGCAGGGTGTCTTGGGTTTTACAACAATGTTGTGTCGATAGGCTTACAGAGCATGCGAACACATCACTGCCTCTTCCAGAAGCTCTTGTTGCTAAATCCTGGGATTATATACTGTTGTTAGATATCACAAGGTAAGGTTTTATTGGTTGGGATTATTAAAATGTAAACCTGAAGATAACCCCATGAAAAGTGAGAGCAAACCCAGGAGTGTACTGTCAGTCCTTCCCCAGAGTCCAGGGCATCAGAAGCCTATCTACAAGAACAACCAAAGTGAGCCTTTGTTTACACAGACTACACAGCATTGCAGCCAGCATGTGATATGTTTTTGTTTGTTATTGAATGACTAATTGATTTTTGCGGGACAGGATTTCTCTGTGTAACAGTTCTAGTTGTCCTGAAACTAGCTTAGTAGACCAGGCTGCCCTCAAACTCCCAGAGATCCTTCTGCCTCTGCCCCTCAAGTGCTGGGTTAAAGGTGTGCGCCACCACCAACCAGCTCAATGTATTTTTTTAACTTTAAATGAAAATTGCATGAAAGAGTAGTTCACAATAAATTCATTGAAACATTAGCTTTTTTTTCTTTATTTCTTCTCTCTTTTTGTCCTCTTTATGATTCTACTATTTAAGTATTTTTGACAGGTAAAGGCATTCTCTGGGGTTTAATTGACAAGAGAGGCTCAGGACAATGGAGAACACTGCCTGGTGTTGGTCAACAAAGGAAGCCTCTATAGTGATCAGTATGCAGATGAACAAGGAACAAAGAGGACCTACAAATCAAGCAGAAGAGGCACTTGTGCGTGCAAGTCCAGGAAGTGTGTGGCTCACCTGGACACAAAGTTGTTAGAAGTCAGCAAGGTCACCAAGCCCATGATCTTGAGCTAGGGTCCTTGAGCAAAAACTAATTAGCAAAGTGGGCTGAATTTTTGCTGGTCTTCTTTAGTTATCAGATATTAGCATTACTAAAAGGAAATAGTTTTGTAGTTCATGATGTCACCATGCTAACAAAGCAAGTAGTTTCATGCTTTGTATTCTCTTCTAGGGACTTGTCCATATGGCTGAATATTTTTACCTAGAAGTTGTTATACAATTTTGCACTCAAAGTTTTTTTTTTTCACTGATTCTAACTTTGAACATAACTCTGTTGCTTTTTAAAGTCTCTTTGAGGAAATGTACTTCCCTAGAAGACAGAATTAGTGCGATAGCAAGACGATCTAAAAGCTTTTATCAACACACTTTGGAAAACCCTTAAGTATCCCCACCTACTATTCCACAGCATCTCTCATAACAAATATGTCATCTGTCTTCTTGGCCCTTCTACCTCCACTGTACACAGATATCACATTGCCTCAATTTATCTTAATTTTATTCCACATTTTTAAGATAATTGTGTGAATCAAACTTATCCATTGCTTTTTTTGTTTCTTTTTGTTGTTATTATTGTTTGTTTGTATGTTTGTTTGATTTTTGCAGTTGAAGCCTTAGGCAACCTTCTTAACTTCTCTGAACCTTAGTTCCATCCTCCATACAATGAACATGATATTAATTACCTTGTCATACTATCACTATGATGAACTAAGGATAGTATCCATGAGAGTCAATGTGTACTGTTAGTGAGAGCACAGACTCTGGAACCATTCTCCGGAATTCGAACTCTGGTCCTACTCTTAGCTATGGGATTATTGTCAAATTATCTAGCATCACGTTGCTTCATGAGAACAACGCGCATGATGGTAATCATGACACATATGTATGCTCTCAAGGTTGCTGTGGGGAACAAAAAAGCAAACAAGTAAGGAAGTTTGTAACTATGCCTAAAATGGAAATACTACATATTTGTTTTCTGTACTTGGCATAGTATTTGGATCACAGTGAAGAGCTAATTAGAGGTAGGAATCAGACAGAATACTCAAGTACCTCTAATAATCAGAGTTTTTGTTTTACTGATTCTAGATAATGTGATCCTCATTTACCTACTAAATAATCGTGTAGATGTAGTGATGAAGCTTAACAGTAGAGGTCTTGGATACCAAGACTGGGGTTACAGAAAAAGGAAGGAAGGAGGGAGGGAGAGAGGATAGGGAAGGAAAAAGGGGAAGAAAAGAATTGTATATTTACCAAGTGCAAGACATGGTTTTGAGCATTTTTAATTTGCACAAGAATCCTATGAAAAAGTTACTGTCATTCTCATATTTAAAATAAGAAATATGAAATGCACAGAGAAAGTGGAATTAACCCATTGTCACCTAGAGACTTTCTCCATCACTCTGCCCCAGTATGGTGGTTGATGAGATTGAAACTCTGACTCAGGCTGTCTGGCTCTGGAGATTGTGTTCCCAAGCATGGCACTGGGTGATTTCCCAGAAGGAAAAAACGTTTGTCCCATAGGCCTTTTTCTAATGTAATCTTCCAGGACACATGCCAAGCAACATAAACCCCTTCCTGACACTTGAAAATCTATGGAAACAAGGTCTATAAACATTCAGGATCCGTGCCCAGTGGTCTCTCTGATTTGTGTCACCAAGCATCCCACCCACACCCTACACTGGCCACACACAAAAGCCTCACAGTTCAGATGACGTCTGGGAAACTCCAAAACCAGAAGGCAGATGAGAAGCGGTGGGGAGTTTCAGCCATGAATGTCTTCACACAAGAAGCGAAATGCTGATTGAGGGCATGCTGCCCTCATTGCAAAGCGACCAGCTCCTGCTGGCAGGAAGCTCTGCCTTAACAGAGAACATTGAAAAGGAGGTGGGTAGCTTTGCCAGCTGGGAAAAGACATCTGGCAGGGCATCAGAGAGACCCCCACATCAACTAATCCGACCCGGAGCTGGACTTCAGCACATTTCCCTTAGATGATAGGCAAGAGCCCACTGAGTCCGCGCTGGTAGAGCAGCGCTGACCAAATTCACTCAGAAGCAGTTCGTTTCAAATAATGAGGGTACAACTTCTCAATAGGCGTCATTATGGAGGTCCCCTGAGTGGAACTTAACCGAGGCTGGCTAGTGTACAGCCTGAGCATACCTTTAGACTTGAAAGACATAGATCAAGTGGGTTCAGTTTCGGGTTTAGTCTCCACAGATGCAAAATGCAGTGGAATACCTTGACACATAGCTAACTGCCTGCAATTCTACACACCAGCCAAACATGCGAGTGCTCTCTCACACACAAAGACAATTCCTGCACTTTTTAACATGAAAAACCCCATGAGAGGCTACTTGACTTTGACATCTAAACCAAAACCTATAAGGCCTTCTCTTTCATTTATATTCAAAGTAGCCCCAAGCTCAAATTTTCCAGTACTCTAGCTCAAGTTAAGCTAGGTCGTGTGCTCACAATTCTTAAGTTCTTATTCCAACTGTATTGTGAGTTCTATAGCTTCTCAGTTACTCCAATTCTCTGTCAGTTACTTTGCCAGCTCTTCCCTGATGCAGCTAAGCAACCAGCTTCCCTCAGTCAAATATACCTCCGTCTTCCATTTTTAAAGCGTATTTTTATTGGCTTTTGTTGCTTGCTTTTTGCTATTTATTTGCTTAGAACTAAAATCTCATTATATAGCCTAGCTTGCTGAGAACTTGATGCATAGCCCAAGGTAGATTCAATTTCATAATCCTCCAGCCTCAGCCTCTGAAAGCCATCCTTCTTAATCCATGTATCCACCTTGCAGACTATGTCATCATAGATGGCCACCAACACTGCTGCTGAGCTTCAGTATAACGACTGGCATGCCTGTCTAGTCCCACCATCAGTTTGGTATACCCCATTAATTTCAACATGCCCTCAGTCTCAGATAGAGAAAATACCCCATGTCACCAGCCAACATCAAGGGGATGCTTCACTGGTGGATCAAGCAGAGCCAGATCCCCTGTCAAGCTCTACAGGGCACCTCAGAGTCTCTCAAATGGACTCAATCGACAATCAGTCTAGTTTCCAATTTTCCTTGAAGGGTCAGGGGGATCTTGAAATGATGTCATATGAATGCTTGCAATTCTACACTTTCTGAAGATCCAGGGATCCAGATAGGAGGTCAATGCCACATCTGAGCTTTGCCTCAAACGTCTGTAACTGAACAGCATCAAAAATTACATCCCAAAACCTGGTGGACATGACAGCATGAATTTTCTTTAGCGTCCCTTGAGAAGGCCACCTTTTCCTTGCTTGTTTTAATGGCAAATACAAGAAATAGAGATAATGTTTCTGCAGAACCAGCACTATAGAATACCTTGATTTTAAGAAATGGGACCAGTACTTCACACTATCCTGAAATTCTAAATTCTAAATGACTGTTTTCTTCTACTAGAAGTCAATTTTGATTATGGTCATTTATTCAGAGTCGTACAATAGCCCTGAGACCGCTTTTGATCTAGCCTCTTTTATCTTTGAATGCATAAAACTTTAGTATTGAGTGAATTGGTTAGCAGGCCTTGCGACGTCTTAACTTCCTGGTTCAAATTTAAACTCCAAATTCTCTAGCTGTCTGTACTCTTCTTCAAATTGTTTTTTTTAATATTGTATTTACACTTGGGTAGAATATATTTTATATCCATATTTATCAAGAAATTGGGTAGTTCAGAAAAATTATGTAAAATAAAAGCAAAGTAAAAAGTGCATAAATTGACCAATGAATATGATTTTTTTTAGAATTACTTATTTGAATTTTTATGTAGGCCAGTACTCTAAATATATTTTCTTCCCAATAAGGTGAGGAAAAGGGGATCAAATTATTTTAAATTCGTAGTATAATAAAAATAATAATATTTGCAATTCTTGATTCAACAGATAAGTATATTCTCTTAGAAAATGTAGAAATTACCATAGCCCAGAGCTAAAGCTTTAACACTAGAACTGAATAATACATCCCTTTAAAGTAATGTTGTGTGCCAGGAAGAGTTCACAATCCACTCATGTTATAGATACTATTAGCTATATTCTAAAGATGAGAACAAATGTGAAAAGGGGCAGTGGTATGGCCAAATCTCAGAGAGTGGTGCAGCCCGTAATCCTCCAGCACAGTGTTTGACCCCATTGTTTATCCATTAAACCACTCTTCTGTTTGGCCTCACTTAGCTTTCCACCTTGCTCTATCATTTAGAAGCTGTGGACCTTATACAACCACGCTGGAGAATACAACAGAATATAATTCACACAGTTGGTCTCAACAAATAAGTGTGTTCTTAAATCTTAAATTGCCTGTTCAGTTGCATACAGTTCTTGTGGATGCTTAGCAATGAGCAAGTTGCAAAGCAAATCCCGAAACAATGTGAAATCAATGCATAGATAGATAGATAGATAGATAGATAGATAGATAGATAGATAGATAGACAGACATAAGTAGGTCATAGTTTTGCTGTTATTTCTAAGGAATAATTTACCTATCAAATCATTTGCTAATATTTTAAATACTCTAAGAGCATTTATACCAATTTACACAATTTTGAAAAAAATACCCTTTGTGAAATTTTTTCCACTCCTAATATTACTGTTTCACTCATGAAAATTAGAATTAGTGATCACCAGTACTATCTCCAGTCTTTTCTGACTTAGGTTTACAGGAACTAGGAAGTAACCCATAAGATGCCCAGTAATTAGTCTCCATCAACTTTATATATTATATACACACTGTTCTAAGCCTGTATCTCTTTAGATTCTGGACACTTCATCTCCCTAACTCATTTAAATATCACACTCCCAAAAGGTTCTGTCCCAATCACTTTCTCTTCTCATTCAATATCCCAAGAGGATTATATCCACTAGAATATACATACCATGACTCTAACTGAATTCTGAGTCTAGATGCTTGATCTCTGGTGTCCCATATGAATGTTGGAGACATAACAGAAATTGAATACGTCAATGCAGAATTGATCTTAGTTGTGTATGTTCTTTCAGTCAATATCCTCTTAGACATTCACACAAAAAGCTTGAGGTCTCTCCTTTCAAAGCCTAGTTTGAAAATCTTCTTTCACTTCGCCTTTCCCCCACACCTGTTTTACCTTAAAACCACATCTAATTAGTTTTCATCTAGAGTATTTTAGATGTGCTTATTAGCTCTTCTTCCAAGCCATCTATTAAAAATTAGTTTTTACTTTCAACTAGTACACGAAGTATGACTTGTATCATGGCACTTCAAATAGAATTCATTTTTTGTTGTTTTCTCCCATCATCACCCCATCCCACCTGCACCCTTCAACTTCCAATAAGTTCTGCCAAATCCATAGGACATGTGTTCTATTACCCATGTTCCTTTCTCTGCACTTCTTTTTACTCTCCCATGGTTCCTTTATTACTCAGAGTTCATTCCCACATGTATGACTGCTGATCTCTTTCTCTCTCTCTCTTTCTCTCTCTCTCTCTCTCTCTCTCTCTCTCTCTCTCTCTCTCTCTCACTCACACACACACACACACACACACACACCACTGAAAATAGGGTCTGAATTTATTGGAGTCTCATTTACCTTGATTAACATATTTTCCAGAAAGGTCATTTTCCTGAAACTTTCAAATTTCTTCATTGCATTTATGTACCCCATTTTCAGTACCCATTCATCTCCTAATGGCACCTAAAATTGACTCTACTCACTTGATTTTTGGAATAAGGTGGTAATGAAGATGAATGTGCAAATATTTCTGTGGTAGATATAGAGTCTTTGGAGTATATGCCCAGAGGTGGCATAGTCAGGTCATGTAATATCTCGATTTTCAGTTGATTTAGAAAGTTCCATACTGATTCCCCTCATGACATCATCACCATTGATTGTCATCCTTTGTTCTCTTGGTGATAGGCATCATGACTGGGGTGAGAGAGAACCCCAGAGCAATCCTAATTTGTGTTGCGACATAACTGACGCAGTATATTCTGCTTTCTACAAAGCTCTCCCTTTCTATAAACCCTGTGGGGCTGATCCTTTTCTTGGAATATTCTTGGCTGGTTCTATATAAAATAAAAGTTAGTTTCATAGTCAAAGTGCTCTGTAACCTAAGTTCAGATAGCTTTTCTATTCTGTGTGGCTCCCATCCATGCCCTTCTTCATCAAGACCTGTCTGAATTTCAAAGCCAAACCCAACTCAGAGCCCTTTTCCCAGTTCCCACAGACCCACTTCGTCCATGCCTCAGGTGACACAAGTTCAAAGTCACCTGCATAATGAATGAATTATGCATAGATACCACATAATTTGACTGTCTTTGTGTTTCTCACAAAGTAGTTCATAGAAAAGAATCAAGATGTCTAATAACTGAACTAATTTCATGAAAGCAACTAACATTAGTCTTGCAGATTTCACAGTCTACAAGAGAACAGAACTAACCAAGAGCCTCTTTGATTGGCTTTGAGCTCTGCTAACTTTATTCTGAGGCCACACTTCAGATTGCTCTTCCCAGCCAGGAACTAAATGTGATAGAAATAGGAAGGTAGGTGCCAATGTCTGCCACCTGTGTGGTGACCGTTCTATTTCACATGGGTGACCTTCCAGACTGAATCTACCTGAGTCATGGTTTAAAAAAAAGATTCTAATAAATCTAGAACTTAATTCCAAGGCTCTGGTTTGCTCTAAAAGGTCAGATCACATTAGGTTAGAATACAAAGAGAAAATGTTCGTCTGTCACTTCCGATGGCATTTAAAGGTGAGGTCTGGACGAGAGAAACAGGCTAGAGAGGTTATAATGGAAAGAAGATAGATGGAAGTTGGGACAGTTGCATTTTTATTTAAAGCCAGATTAATAAATCACAGTAGCAAGCAGTTACTTGGCATTTTTCATCATCAAAACTCTGGATCAATTTTGGGTCAAATGTTATACTTCTTTGCATGTAAATTTGGGTGGCATTTGGTGACTCAGTGAGTAAAGATACATACGATTAAGTTTCTCAGTGTGATGCAAGAAGCTCAAAGTCAAGATGGAGGTCAGGGCTGGAACTCATGAACTTGAACTTCTTTGATGATAAAAAAAAAGATGAGTTCAGTAGTAGAGTGTAAGAGAGAGAAGGGAAAGAAGAGAAAGTGGACAGAAACAAAGATGTAGGGAGTTTGGAGGATAGTAACTGAGTTCTTACATTTATCTATACATTGCATAAATTATTTCATTTAATACTCAAACTGCTCTTAGAAACGTTAAAAAATTCAGACTGAGAGATCAAATATATAGTAAAAGAAAAAAATACTTGAAACCCGGTCTTTTCTAACTCTGAAGCTCTAAATTTTCCTGATAGCTTTACCTGTCTAATTCCAGCAAGGGGTGAGCATGCACATGGGTGAGTATAGACCTACCCTAGCATTAGAAGACCAATCTCCAGATAGCTGTTAGGACAGTTTCACCACCACAGATGAGGAAAGTAAACATTTTGCTTCACCTGCACCCCGTCATGTTGACATGATCAGTGTTTTACAGATTTAGAAATTATAGACTGATTTTTCTAGTATAACTAGGTACCAGAATATAGAAATCTGAAGTTGAACTGATTATACTTGGGTATAAGTTCTGGCTCCCTGATTTGTTAACTCGTTGCTCTCTGAGTAGTTATTTAATACTCTCTGCCTTCTATGTATATCAAAGATGACAATGAAGCTTAAATGGTTCAGGACGTGTGCAAATATAAGCATACAACAATAAGGTTAGATAGTGGACTCATTACAAAACAAATTACTTGGTTAGTGTATGCCTGGATCGCTTAGCACTGGCCTGTGCTAATACCCTGAATCGACTTGCAGAACTCCATTTGGTTTTGAACCAAAAGAGATGTCATTGTCAAAGAAATAAAGTTGATTGCTTTTAAATGTCATGTCCCCACAGTGAAATATGCCAATCTGTTTCTTCTTACTTCCATTCAAGTATGTGTGAGCAATGACTTTTATTGAAATCCCGAATGACATTTGTTACCTACAATCTGATAAATACAGACGAAATACAGAACAATAAGCAGCAAGTGACTGTCACTCAATTCTGTCATAATCTTCTGACAACTCTCCTCATCAACTTCTCCTTGCCAAGATGAATGCTACTTTATATTGCTGATATAAATTTATGAGGCTCTCTAAGCCATTTGAGGCTTTTATTGCCCAGTTGAAATAATCACAATAATTGAAAACTCAAGTTATCTAAGACTGATGTGGAACCAGCCTCTGGTTAGCTCTTTTAAATGTTTGACTTCTAGAAAGCAAACAAGAACAGTGGAGAAACTGCGGTGCAGCATAAAGTCCTGGATATAAAAGTCTGTCAAGGCATGCTTAGATCTAGTTATGAGAAGATAGTCATGGAGGGAAGGGCTTTTGAAATATTAAAGAACAGGTAAAATTCTGCTCTACTATTGATTTCAAAAGCACAGAGGCAATATTTAGAACAGGAAGAACACATCGAAAAGTCATTGTAAAATGTTGCACATACTGTCTTCACTCTCGGTGATTTTAAGAAAAAAATATAAGCTCAGCTTTAAAAAAAAAAGTCTCACTTAGGGCATCTTTACCAGTGTGCAATCATTTGCAAGAAGCCTCTGAATTCTCATGGGTTCCTAAACCTGCCAAAATCCTACAAGTATGAATAGTGTTGTATAAGCAAAATTAATGCCTTTATTGTTGAGTATAATATTTTAGGCTTTCAATGTGCTTTATTAGCAAGCTTTTATTAAAATGGAAATCTGTTGCCACCTGTATTTGTCAGCCCACCTGACCTTAAGCCTGGCATCAATCTTGGTGTTGTCAAGCAAGCAGCGTCACCCATGCATGAATTCAGTGTAACAATTTATCTTAACTAAACACCACCTAAGATTTGAATTAAAATTCCTGATCAATTAAATAAACATTGAAAAACAAACACATTTATCATTAGTTGACCCTTTGAATGATGTGAGTATGTGTTAGAGATATCAGAGGAAAAAAATAACAACTGGACCTTGAAGAACATTTTTGGTTTTTCATGACATATCAGACTTTTCCTATTTTGAGACAAGATCTAATTTTGTAGTCCTGACTGGTCAATAACTCACAGTACTCAGGCTGGACTCAGACCAAGAGAATTCTTATGCCTCAACCTCCCAAGCGCTGAGGTTACATGCATAAGGTATTGTATCTACTTTCCTTAAAGTGATAAAAAATTATAGAAAAGACTAACTTCTTGAGGCTCTGTGAACAGCAAATGGATTCTCTAGGTACTTGTCTAAAACATGGCTTCCAGGTTTCTTCAGTGCCCACAAAAGTTACAAAGCTGAAAACTGACAAAAATCATAGTCACTAATTCTCTTGCTTCTCTTAGAAATGCCTTCAGATAATCACTGTGTGCACTGCTGATAGTCCTGACTTCATAATGACATACCAAGACAGTGACATGTGGCTCTGCTCTCAAACTGACAGCGACAAAATTACCTTGCGACTTGATAAAGGCTGTGGTACATGCTGATACAAAATACAGCACAGCATAGTAGATTCAGATAGATCTGGATCTCAAGTTCTGTAGAAGTATGTGTGCCAAACCAGAAATCAATCCACCACGGCAGGAAGAAAGGGAATCCACTTAACTCTTTCAGCATGACATAGTATTTACTGTGTGAGAAAAAAGAACATTTACTTTAGAGGAAGACAATTATTGAAGAAATTACCCTAAGAATGAGTGACACAAAACAACACCTGTGCAGTTCCTATAGAAACATCTAACAGGAAAATGAAGAGAAACTGCAGGAGGGGAGAGTTGTTCTGTGAAACTCCTCTAATATGAAGAGGAAGGGGAAACAGAAGGAGGGGGAGGGGGAGAAAAAGGAAGAAATCTTAACTGATCAAACATCTCAAAGACTGTGGCTCCAAGCATGGTATGTAATATAAGTTAATAGATGCCTTACTCTAACTCTAGAGCCACCCCCCTTTTTCTTTACAGCACAGATTGCAAGGATGAATGCCTTATAACTTGAGAAAAGTAGGAAAGAGACAGATCTGGAACGATCCCTCCAGGCCTCAGGAACATACCCCAGAAACAGATCAGGAGAGGATAGCGGTAAGAAAAGCAAGATCAGTTACCACAACAGCCCCAAGGAGAGGTGATGGTGACATGAACTAAAATGGTGGCAATGAAGATAGAAGAAGAAAAACTCAAACTCTTCTGGCAATAAATTGCATGACAGCAACTGAAACAAGATGACTAATGAAAAAGGAATACTAACACAACTACAGGATGTCTTTAATAAACACCTGGCAGGACACTAAAACGAGGTGATGGGAGGATAATACAGGGAGGAAGTAGCATTCCTAGTACACTTTGTACTTAGAGTGCACTAAACTGATACCAGAGGTAGCAATGAGACAAAGCCCTTGGGCAATAGATAAAAACAACTTTAGATATCAGAAGGCACATGGGAAATAGAACACAGAATGCACTCATATATGAATGAATAAAAGCATACTTGACACTGAATGGAAAAAATACATCTAAATACACACCAGATACCAGGAAGTAAGAAAAAGCTACACAGGCAATTGATACGAGTGTCTTGGCTATGCCATGAAGTACACACAATGGAGCTCAGCAGTTCCATATGAACTCTCCATGGATCCCACACTATTTCTACCTAGAACATCTCAACCAGGATTCTGCCAGAGAGATTCATCCCAATACAAACATTGTAATGTACTGAATATGAGCTAGTGTGATTCAAACCTATACATGCATATTTATCAGAAATGTTCAAAACCCAGTCAATAGCACTTCGTAAATTTTTGCATGGAAGTGTTCACTCATTTTACTCATTTATTCATTCAATATTTATTTCATTTATTATATTGCAAGACCACTTTCAAATACTAGGGATGAAGTAAATGAACAGTCTCTTACAGTTTACACAGTGGCAGGGGGAATCAGGAAATGAACAAATAAGCAAGTTCTTCCAGCGCTGAGAGAGATAAAAAGCAAAGCAACGAAAAGAGAAAAGGAGTTGATTTAGGTAACTTGGCCAAGTGATTGCTTAGCTCAGACCCCAAGGGAAGTTAATAGGCTACCAATCAGTCGTTTAGGTCTTGAGACACACCCAGTTTGTGAACTTGCTTGATTGCTCACTGGCTGAATAGACATCCATTCTTTCAAAAATTCCCATTGTTTAGAACCCAATCAGTAGCAAATTATTCTACTAAGGAGAAGCATCACTCTAAAGGCTTGGGGCACGGTATTAAACAAATGACAACTTTTAGCATCCCAGCCTTCATGCTGATTTCTCAATGAGTTTTTAATTCTTCCTTGTGGCTTCTTAGATGAAATACGAAATAAAGGGGAAAACTACAGGGCATGGATTTGACCTCTAAAAACCATAGAAACCTCTACCCCTTTCTGACACAATTCAAAAATAAATCTGTGAGGCTGGAGATATGGCTGAGTGAAGAAGAGCACTTGCTGTCCCTTCAGAGGACATTCCCAGTACCCACATGACAGCTAACAATTGTCTGTAAGGCCAGTCCTGGGGATTCACACTCTCTTTGGCCTTCAGGGACACTCCGGCTTGTATTTGGCACACAGACATACATGGAAACAAAGTGACCACACACTTAAGAATCAATAAAGCTGAGCATGCTGGTTCATACCTGAAAAAGAGTCTGATAAAATAATGTCTCAATACTTCTAGACAATATGCTCTCCTGTATAAGAGTAGCTTAGTGCATACTAGGTCATGTGTTATTTTTTTTTCCTAGAACTCCAATTTTGTAATTTGGATCTTAAATTTAGGCTGCTGAATTAAATCTAAAATTAAGCATGAAAAATATGTAGTTACTTGGATATGGATACAACACTATGCTACACAGAAATACATGAGAGGAATTGCTGCAAGTGGGCTTAAAGGTGTTAAATCTTCGCCACTAAATGCTAGCTTGGATGATCATTGCCATACAATCTCCATTAAGTGTGCTTGTCACCTCATCAAGAGGATGGTGTCAGGATTATATGTAGTTTAAGCTTAAAGCAAAGGTTGAATGCACATGGAAGCATGCTTTCAGTTTGACAGATCCAGATGGTGAAACCCAGAGGAAGCCCAACCCACCACATGGCAGTGTGAGGTCATTGAGCCCCATCAGAAAGGACCATCAGTTAAAATTATGGAGAGCACCAGGAGAAACTTTGATTCCTAGAAGAGCAAAGTTGGTAGGACACTTAATGCTGAGTAAGTCAAGATCCCTTGTGTGGACAACTGGACCCCTGGGGGGAAATGGTATCTCAGAACATAAAAAATGAAATTAAGAACAATCTTTCCATCCCTACCACTGGAAACTTTGATTCATTGTACCAGTTCTACTATTTTTTAAAGTTTTATTAGAATGCACTTCTATGGTGTCTTGTTAGGCCAGTTCTCTAACACTGAGCTACACACTCGTGATACAAGTGACGGACTCTATTTAAAGCTACAAGGTTTCTGTCACTGCTCTCCAGAGCTAGTTTCCAACCAGACCTCAGTTTGTATCCAACATCAGTACAAGGGCTCATGAACAAACTCACATGGATATGAGCTACCAAGGCACAGGCTACGTCACATCATGGACAGTGGTTTTCTAAGGTAAGAGAGCTCATTATTTAGAGGGCTAGGACTTCTTATCTTTATTCAGTGTATTTCTGCCACATTATTGTTCTTCCATTTCAAAAAGAAAACATTCCTGGCGTTGGTCATTCCTAGTGCAGACTTAAGAGCCCCAAGTGGTATAGCTATTAGTACTATTCATTCACTCTACAGAATTTGATTTTGTACCTGGTACAAGTAATTTCTTTAAATGACAAGAAAATGTCAGATGATAAAGAAATTGTATTTGTTGAATGATTCTCAAGGAAGTGATTATCCTATTTTTCTCCTTATGGGGAGAACTCTAGGAAATATAACATCTCCTACTGAGTTTTATATCTATGAAAAATGAAATAGCCTGAGAAATATGGTTCCAATGATAACCATAATGGTGACTAAGAGAAAGAAAAATGGCACCCATGAGAAAGGATAGAAGAAATTGGAATCACCTAGGCTAGATCAAAGGAGGGATGGTATTCTAGTTCTTGAGAAATGTTATTCCTAGACTGGTAACTGGATGAGCTTCATTAAATCTGACAGGGAAGTGGGGCATGTATATTCATCCCTTTTCTATAGCTAGCTTCTAAAGAAAACAAGAAAGCAGCGCCCAGAGAGAATAACTAGAGAGTAAGAATTGCCATTCACTAAAGAACACCTAAACTATATTTTAATATCATTATAAGAGATTATCTTATGAAACTATACATTGTCTAAGACTACAAGGGCAGTTTTTTTTGAAAGGACAATGTTTGGCTTGAGACAGTTGGCAAAGGCGATTACACGTCATTAAGCAGAAAACTCCAACATGCTAAGGATATCTTTCCCACAGTTGCAGCCAGAATCCTGACTCCCAGCTCTACCCATGTAATTGCACGACTTACAAGAAACATTTACACTGAGCTACAGTATTTTGTTAGACCCATCTCTGATTGGTATATAACATAAGACAGTATGCATAGATAACAAGTTGAATTCAAATACAACGTGCTCATAGAGACCATTGATACAGGTCATATAGGTGGCAAATTATAAGAAAAAATGCATTTTTTAATCATAATAGAGTGTTTTGATTACCACATTTCACTCACTTGGATATATAACTTATAAAGGGACACTTCCAACTCACTTAAATTTTCTGTACCTGACTCAATTGACAAGAAGACATTCTAGTAAATAGGTTTCATAGATCTCTTCTACCATCCTTGAAAATAATTTAGCAGGCTGGCTGCTGATTTCCTTTACAAACCACATATATAAAACCATCTAACTCTTGAGGGATTATTGTGTAGGGATGTCTGGAAAAGATTTAAGAGATAATTTTTTCCAAGCAAGGAGCTAATGGAATTTACCTTTCATTATCGCAGTATGAAGCACCGAGTTTCAAAGCTCATATTGCCTGTAGATTCCACAAGAACTGACATAAAGACACAATTTCCATGCTGGAAAATCATTTTCCTTGGAGTACCGTGAGCATTGTTGCAACACATTGGAGAATTCAGTGACAAATCTACTACCGTGTTGTTGGGAACTTTTCCTAAATGGGCACCAAAATCAGTCACATTAGTGTTTCTCAAAGTCTAATGTGCCTTTGAAGCACCTGGGGATATTCTTTAAAATGCAAAGTATGATTTAATGGCATGGATGGCAAATAACACATTCCTAACTGGCTTCTTTATGTAGAACACATTCTTCGAGTTGTTTATTTATTTATTATTTTTATTGAGCTCTACATTTTTCTCTGCTCCCCTCCCTACCTCTCCCCTCCCCTTCAACCCTCTCCCAAGATCCCCATGCTCCCAATTTACTCAGGAGATCTTGTCTTTTTCTACTTCCCATGTAGATTAGATCCATGTATGCCTCTCTTAGGGTCCTCATTGTTGTCTAGGTTCTCTGGGATTGTGATTTGTGGGCTGGTTTTCTTTGCTTTATTTTTTAAAATCACTTATGAGTGAGTACATGTGATAATTGTCTTTCTGGGTTTGGGTTACCTCACTCAAAATCATGTTTTCTAGCTCCATCCATTTTCCTACAAAATTCAAGATGTCGTTATTTTTTTCCTCTGTGTAGTACTCCATTGTGTAAATGTACCACATTTTCCTTATCTATTCTTCAGTTGAAGGGCATTTAGGTTTTTTCCAGTTTCTGGATATGACAAACAATGCTGCTATGAACATAGTTGAGCACATGTCTTTGTGGCATGATTAAGCACCCTTTGGATATATACCCAAAAGTAGTATTACTGAGGAAGGTTGTTTCCTAATTTTCTGAGAAATCGCCACACTGACATCCAAAGGGGCTGTACCAGCTTGCTTTCCCACCAGCAATGCAGGAGTGTTTCCTTTACCCCACAACCTTTCCGGCATAAGTTGTTATCAGTGTTTTTGATCTTGGTCATTCTTACAGGTGTAAGATGGAATCTCAGAGTTGTTTTGATTTGCATTTCTCTGATGGCTAAGGATGTTGAGCATTTCCTTAAGTGTCTTTCCACCATTTTAGATTCCTCTGTTTAGAGTTCTCTGTTTAGGTCTGTGCTCCATTTTTTTATTGGATTATTTGTTCTTTTCATGACCAATTTCTTGAGTTCTTTGTATATTTTAGAGATCAGACCTCTGTCTGATGTGGGATTAGTGAAGACCTTTTCCCATTTTATAGGCTGTAATTTTGTCTTGTTGACTGTGTCCTTTGCTTTACAGAAGCTTTTCAGTTTCAAGAGGTCCCATTTATTAATTGTTTCTCTCAGTGTCTGTGCTCCTGGAGTTACATTTAGAAAGTGGTCTCCTGTGCCAATACATTCAAGTATACTTCCCAGGTTCTCTTCTATAAATTTCAGTGTGGCTGGCTTTATGTTGAGGTCTTTGATCCATTTGGATCTGGTTCTGCGCATGGTGATAGATATTTTTATTCTTCTACATGTTGATATCTAGCTATGCCAGCATCACTTGTTAAATATGCTTTTTCCCCACTTGATATTTTTTGCTTCTTTGTAAAAAATCAAGTGTTCGAAGGTGTGTGGATTGTTATCCGTGTCCTCGATTCGGTTCCACTGGTCCTCCTGTCTGTTTTTATGCCAATACCAGGCTGTTTTCAGTACTGTAGCTCTGTAGTAGAGTTTGAAGTCACAGATTGTGATGCCTACAGAAGTTCTTTTATTGTACAGGATTGTTTTGGCTATCCTGGGCTTTTTCTTTTTCCATACAAAGTTGAGTACCATTCTTTCAAGGTCTGTAAAGAATTTTGCTGGGATTTTGATTGGCATTGCATTAAATCTGTAGATTATTTTGGGTAATATTGCCATTTTTACTATGTTAATTCCACCTACCCAAGAGCATGGGAGATCTTTCCAGTTTCTGGTGTCTTCATCAATTAGAATACATTCTTAAGTGGAGAGGATTAGGATATATTCAAAAAAAGTCAATTAATTTAGAATCCAAGAGATAACGCAATGCTATTCCCTCCAAAATTGTCTGACTAAACCACTACAGTATTATTTAGGGAATGTAGTTCACTTTTTATATTGGTAGGCTATACCCAAAGGACCAAACTTCTCTAATTTTAATTTAGTTTAGCGTGTTTCTCTGGAATTAGGGGCCCGATTGTTGCTAGCATCACCAGATGCTTCACATCAGTGGCCTGGAACTACTTCTCAGTGCCAAAGTCACAGGCTTAGTCGAATCTTGATGGGATTCCTTGTACTTCCACTTAACGTCTGAACCTTCAGGTTTTTTAACTTCTCTCTGTCTTGATTTCCTTATTTGGAACACTGGGGCAGAAAGACTTATCTTTAAGGATTAATTGGATGATTCGGTGAAACGAGGTGTGAGAAAGTTTAAACAGCATGTAGTAATGTGTGCCATCGCAAATAGTGCCGTTTGCCTTAGCTGCACAACCTACCACCCCAATCTCAGTGGCCTCAAATAGCTACTATCTAGGTTGCTACCATGTCTGTGCCAGATGTTTGGGGAGGGCATGGCACCCACAAGACTGTTAACCTTCTGACATGGTATCTCTCACTTCAAGTATAACTCTGACAGAAAACCAGTAAGAGGCTCATCCTGTCTGGAACCATCCAGGGGCACACACCATCACTTCTACAACATCTTGGTGAAGACAAGCTTTTCCAGAGACAAAGGGAGGAGAAAATGACTCTCTCTATCAGTGGGGCAATGGGAGACTCTCACTGTAGAATAGTATACAACAGTCTTCTTTGGAAGATACAGTCAGCAAGAATAAGCAAAGTCTAGTTAGCTCCCATCTTCTGGAAAACAGATATACCAGTCTTCTTGGACTGCTATAAAAGAAGACAGTAGATTAGGTGGCTTAAAAAAAAAACTAGTTATTTCACACAGTCCTGGAGGCTAGGAAGTTACAGTCTTAATGCTGACTGATTCCATTGCTGGTAAGAACCCTTTCTTTCTGATTTTCACAAGTGGGAGATGGAAAGAAAGAGCTACTACTGCTTTAGTTTCTTTCTCCTGAGGCTGTAGGTTTAGCTACCATTTTCTTTAGCGATGGGTATGTTCATGGTCTAATTATGTCTGGAGGCTGTAGGTTTAGCTACCATTTTCTTTAGCGATGGGTATGTTCATGGTCTAATTATGTCTGGAGGCTGTAGGTTTAGCTACCGTTTTCTTTAGCAATGGGTATGTTCGTGATCTAATTATGTCTGGAGGTTGTATTCCAAACCCCTTTACAGTGGAAATTATGCTTTAAAGTAAGAGTTTGGGGACAAATATGAGTCCACAGACCTATCAAATCTTTAGCATTTTAAGCACAGCTACTGATCTTACTAGATAAAATTTCTAACAGATCTAAGTCTTCTAAATGCATTATTTTTTTTTATTAAAGATTTCTGTCTCTTCCCCACCTCCGCCTCCCCTTTCCCTCCCCCTCCCCCTCCCCCAATCAAGTCCCCTGTTGAACTCCACATTTTTCTATGCTCCCCTCCCTGTCTCTCCCCTCCCCTTTAACCTCTCCCAAGGTCCCCATACTCCAAATTTACTCAGGAGATCTTGTCTTTTTCTACTACCCATGTAGATTAGATCTATGTACGTCTCTCTAAGGGTCCTCATTGTTGTCAATGGCATTATTTGATAATTTATAATTTTGTCTATGTCTGGTCTTTGGTCTATGAAGAATTTTAAAGGTTTCTAGCCCACAGGTAGGACAGAGTACATTCAAAGAGAGGTTAATGTTTATTTCCAATTGGGAACAGAAATCATTTCCTTCAGCAATGGACTTTTTTGTCCATAATAATGTTTTTCCAAATCACAAGACCACTTTTGTTCCTGAGGCTAAAGACAAACTCACAGCAAAAAGGAGATTACTGTTCCCCAACTCCTTAATGGCAAGGATGTCACCAATGATTATCCTCAGGTTTTAGATTGGCATTGCATTGTGGTCTGTGTTTCAGAGTTGATCCTCGATGGCATTAAATGGATTCAGTTTCATTGTTTGTATCCTCACATATCTTCCTTTCTCTCTGAACTTAAGTCACCATCACTAAGCTTTTACTCTTCATTCCCCATTAATTATTTTATAGATCATCACCATTACCAAAGAATATATAAAACTCAACCCCATAGCTCCTACCTTCCAGTCTCCTTGAACATAACTTACCTTTTAAGCACATAATTAAAATGAGAATTCTAAAATCCCCCTTTGCAATTTTAGTATTTTGTTTAGTTTTGACATTGTAATATAATTACATAATTCTACCCCTTCCCCTTCCACTTTCCAAACTCCCCCATATACCCTCCCTATTCTGCTTCAAATTCATGGCCTCTTTTTTCACTAGTTGTAATTGTATGCAAATTCTTTCTCACACATTCTGTAGTTTTCATGGACCTAACCCAGAAATCTACTGTGAACTAATGTCATTTCTCTTCTATTGCTCTTTGTAAGAGAAATGATCAATATCCATGTTATAAGCATTATAGTCATAGGTAAGAAAAGGTTTCAGCACTTGAAATAAGGATCAAAACTGAAACAGGCAATTTTGAAGTTGTAGCTAGAATTGAGGAAGCATAGACTTAGAGAAAATCCAACAGAATTAATAAAAAATTATATCAAGACCTAGTCAAAGAGAGAACATATATGTAAGAAAATAGTACAAATTGGAATTGGGGAAATTACTCTCTCTAGGGAAATTAAATAAAGTATGCAAGAGGAAGATAAGCACAAAGTATAACAGAAGGCGCAGGTGCATTTCAAGAATAGTTTGACGGGGGAAACTGTGGGAAGTTTTTATGGGAGAAATGCCATTCTAAGAAAGCTAGTTGGTAAGTTCTTGGTGAAGACATACAAAATCTAATTGAGTATGTTCCTTAGCAAGAGCCTTAGCTCTATTAAATGTCGTAAACCTTTCTCTATTCACTACGTTCCATCTCTTCTTTCTCTGGCTGACTCCTGACTCCTACAAGTCACTGAGATTTCCTTCAGTTTCAACACCTCCATGTTTCCTTTCACCTATTATGTACAAAGGCATAATAGCATATTATAAAACCTATGTTTCAATTAGTACTTACATCTCTTATTCACCCATTAATAATGGGAGTTTTGCCCCTCCCATATGGTGACAGAAGGCTGACTGGCTTGCCCTTATGTAGGTCTTGTGCAGCTTCATTGAGTTCACCCTGAGAAGACACTGTTTTGCTCTGGTCCTCTCGGTTCTCTGGTTCCTGAAATCTTTCTCTTCTTCTTCCATGATGTTCCCTGAGTCTTATGTAAAGAAGTTATTGTATAGTTGTTACTTTTAGTGTTAAGAACTCCACAGCCACTTGTTCACTGCATTTTGAGCAGTAGAGTCTCTATAGAGTCATTGCACAAAGACTCTGCTGATGAGGATCAACAGCTAAGATAATCTGTTTGTATAGAGAAATGTATATATATAGAAGGCTATTCATACAACATACATGTAGCAAAATACTACTAGTATTGTCTAGTATGGGCTTCACAGATGTGGATTCTTGGCCAGATTTACAATACCAAATGTGAATTTTTTACTATGGATCAGGCCTTAAATCCAATCAGAAAGCACTTGGTTACCCTCATAATATATATGTCACTAATAAACCCACGGGCATATCTTGTCAGGCTGGTGATTACTGTTTCCTACAAGGTTCACATTTCTTTTTTTTTCATAGAAGTTTGTCAACCATAACCTAAATCAAAATGGGTAATATTTAGAATAACAAATAACTTAAAATGGCATGTAATCTATGCAGATAATTTGTAAGCTATAAATAAGGGCTCAAGAATTACAATTTTTTCTGATGAGTATTCTTTAATGTACCTTCTTGAAATTTTTTTAAGAATAGCTTTCTTACCAATACCTTGGTCTGTGCCTATTTGAGCAGTCTCTTACAGTAGACAATGAAAATGGCATATAAGAAATACAAACTCCTTTTTATATAAATTTATTTACTTATTTTACATCCTGCCCACAGTTTCCTCTCCCTCCTCTTCTTCCAGTCCCTTCTCCCAACCATCTCTGTTCGCACCCCACAATCCAGTCCTCCTCTGTTTCTGTTTATAAAAGGGCAGGTCACCCATGAGTATCAACAAAGCATGGCATAAGCCGGGCAGTGGTGGCGCACGCCTTTAATCCCAGCACTCGGGAGGCAGAGGCAGGCGGATCTCTGGGAGTTTGAGGCCAGCCTGGTCTACAAGAGCTAGTTCTGGGACAGGCACCAAAGCTACAGAGAAACCCTGTCTCGAAAAACCAAAAAAAAAAAAAAAAGCATGGCATAGCAAGTTGAAGTAAGACTAAGCACCTCCCTTGCATTAAGACTAAACAAGTTGATGAAATATGAAGAGTAGGAGAAAACCAGACTCTTAAAGGTATCTAGAATTATGAGCATAGAAGTTATAAGTGAACAGAACCAGCACTACCAGTCCCTTTACCCTGCAAATCAAGTTGACTTTTAAGGTGGAAGCATTATCAAAGGATTGTAGATAAAACATTCATCAAATTTTAAGATATTTTACTATTTCACAGTTTGGATCCCTTTCTTTTTCTATTCCTGTTTCTGGAAAGTTTGGCTGTTTGAGAATTTGGGAAACTGCCAATAGCACCGTGAGACTTGCTCCTCCTTTCACCAACAATGAAATTACTGAGTAACTCAGAGACGTAAGCTAGTCAGGTCAGTTACTGCAGATGAAGATCTCCCCAGCATGGTGCCCGCTACTGAACCAGCTGCCCTTCACACCGTCTCCTTCCTTACTCTCAACAGGCTTCTGCTCATCCTGCCTTTCTTGAGTGCTCAGGTGTGACTCCTTATGCCTACTGTCCTTCATCTGCTATAAAAGAAGCAGGGCATCCACGTCTGCATCTGTTCTACTGGCTGGGATATTATCATTTACCTAATGAACAAGCAATGAAACTGATGAGGTAACCACAATTAAATTCAAGCCTCCCAACGTGAAATCCAGGGGCAGAGCTGTACAATCGTTACCACGGGGTTTGTGGTGATGCTTGGAGTCCAGAAGAATTCAGTTCCTTCATTTTTAGGGGGATTTTGTTAAATATACATGTATATTGTTACATACATACATACATACATACATACATATATCATGCCTTCCAAGACAGGGACTTTACATTTGTTGCAGTTCATTTTTCTGCAAAGAAACTTGCATTTGTTTGTCTACTCTTGTTCCGCCTTTATGGGGTTAATGCAGATATAATCACTTAAAATTATTTCTGTTCAGCTTCTTGTTATGTGATCATTTCAGTTAAAGAATGTTGATAGAGCTAGACATGGTGGCAGCAGCATTAAGTCCAGCAGGAGGTGGCTCTCTGAGTTTGAGGCTAGCTTGGTCTACCTAGAGAGTTCCCAGAGTGCCAGTGTTACACAGAGAAACCATGTCTCAAAAACCAAAGGAAAGGAAAGAAGGAAGAAGGAAGGAAGAAAGGAAGGAAGGAAGGAAGGAAGGAAAGAAGGAAGGAAGGAAGGAAGGAAGGAAGGAAGGAAGGAAGGAAGGAAGGAAGGAAGGAAGGA
>JABTXL010002926.1:704938-751589 GCA_025134845.1 Neodon shergylaensis | reverse complement strand
TCTCTCTCTCTCTCTCTCTCTCTCTCTCTCTCTCTCTCTCTCTCTCATCTCCCAACCTCCCCAAATTCCCTCTGTGCATGTGTGCATGCATGTATGCGTGTCAGCATGTGTATGGTGATTTATAAAGACTGGTAAAAGTGATGGGATTTCTAAGGAAGCAAAAATGGCATAAGGAAATAATAAAGAATCCAGTTTTCTGAGACAATGTTAATTTAAGCAAGTAGCCATGAAAGAAGTAACCGACTGAGAAATCAAGAGTATATAAAGAAAAAAAAAAAGGAGAGTATATAAAGAGTCATGGATAGTCCTAATGCAAAAAGAAAAAAAGCAGTTTCCTACCTCTGGCTTCTAATTGTCAAAGAATGAGAAAAAGATCGCTTGAAAAATCAAGTAAGCCTTTATTATATACTGTGCATATTTTCAAGCCCTTTGATCCTTCTTTCATTCCCATTGCTCTCCGGCTTGGGTCAATTCATTACTGAGTTAGTTCCTTTTCTGGGAGC
Organism: Neodon shergylaensis; assembly: GCA_025134845.1. Taxonomy (NCBI): domain Eukaryota; kingdom Metazoa; phylum Chordata; class Mammalia; order Rodentia; family Cricetidae; genus Neodon; species Neodon shergylaensis. The sequence continues at coordinate 751,086 of JABTXL010002926.1, read as the reverse complement.
AATGCCAGAAGGCAAGTAGGAGGCACCATTTATTCATCACTTCTGCTGCTCATTAGCAATTCTGCCATTTTAAACTGCCGTTAAACAGAATTAGGAAACAACTCCTCAATTCCATTTCTCTTTCTTCTTTCTGCTTATCAATAACATGAAACTAGTTAAACACTATATATTTCTCACCAACTTCTTACAGTTTGATAAACCAAACTGTGTCAGAAATGGACTGAATAGTACATGATATGATATAGTACTGAAGAATATTGAGATCGTGTTACTGTGTTAAATTAAGGGAAAAGAAGGCTGATAGATAGATAATGCTTGCAGGGGCAGGAGGATGGGGACATTCTTAAGTGAAGGAAGATAGCCAAGCAAGGAAGAATGATTATATGTGATGCCGAGGTGCCATTGTGGAGACAGATTCTTTCTGCTGCTGGTTAACCTTAAGCCACCAAAAGAAATAAACACGTTAAGGAGTGCTTCCATTAGAAGCCAATATTATTAGCACAGCTACCAAAGTTCATGAAATATCTCTATATTATTTTATTTGGAACAGCTGTTCAGTACCAAATAAACACACAGAAGTTTATATTAATTATAAACTGTTTGGCCTATAGCTCAGGTTTATTACTAACTAGCTCTTACAACTTAAATTATTCCATAATTCTTATCTATGTTTTGTCACGTGGCTTAGTACCTTTTCTCAGTGAGGCGTTCCCATCTTGTTTCCTCTGCATCTGGCTTGCAACTGTGTCTCTGCCTTTTCTCTTCCTAAAATTCTTCTAGTCTGATCACTGCACCTAATACTTCTTGCCTGGCTACTGCCCAATTGGTGTTTTATTAAACCAATATGAGTGGCAAAGTTTACAGTGTACAAAAGCATATCACACAGCAAATACGCAATATGAAAGTGATGTCTTCCTGAAGTAAATCCCACTTGAGTATTTTTGTGCACAGGTCACTGTTCTCCAGGGATGATTCAAAGAGACCCAGGTGTTTTTACCTATCATTTTTGCATTTTCTAATTGTAAGTTCAAAGATTCTCTGCCTGTATTTGGTTCAGCCAAAGAGAAAAGAAAGAATGAGAGTCATTTCCCTGGAAGCTTACCTGAGCTGCAGCTTGCCCTTTCTTCACCAGAGGAATGCAAGGGCACTGCCGTATCTAGTTATAAAGACTGCAGGAAATTCAGTCTTCTATGTGCACTTAGCAGATGGTGGGAAAGTATTTGGTGGCTAGCTAGAATACTACTTGACAACTTTTCGACATCCAAATTCTTGCTTTTGTAAACTGAAATTTTTTAATGTGCTTTTAAAAATTCAATTCATTATCTAATGAACTTCTCTAAATAGACCATCAGAAAAACACAGGTATTTTTACCATATCAGAAATCCTAAGTTACTATTACTATGCTCTACATTAATTTAAACCATCCAATTACTTGTAAAAAGTTATTTTTTTGTGACTCTTTCATAGACAAATTCACCTGCTAGGGAAGATTATAATTCAGCATGAAAGCATGTTCTTGGGCTTGAAATGAAAGACATACGTGATTTTGAAGAAATGATCGTGATGGTGCCTTTCATTGGTGATAAATAATGCTTTCCAAAAACAACCCAGTGCCTATATGTCATGTGCAAAAATTATAATACATAACCATCAAAACACTTTGAGAGTATGTTTTATGGATGAAAAATATGGCTCTGAAAAATTAAACTTATTCAAGTATAAATAGGCTAGACAACTAACTCTGAATGTTCTGAAAAACCTCATTTTGTGCAGGTGTTGATGCTTAGTTTTGAGTACAGACCACTGCATTTATAGAACAGAAATAATAATACACACCTCTCACATCTCTTACAAATAGTAAATGACCCCGTGAATGAAACATATCAACATTGCCAAGCACAAAAATGACATGCTCTATCTGTAATCATTGCTACTGATCACATTAAGTACCCACTTTCTCCATGTGAGCTTCAGCCTACCAGGCTGATTTGTTCATCATCAAAAAAGACACCTGAGAAGAGCCTATTGAAAATTCTTTCTGATACATTTGTCTTAGATACACAGACATCCAGGAATTTGCTAGCAGCTAATATGAGTTCAAACAGCCTCTGCAGTGACAGGCCATAAGACAAAAATAAATATGTTTTATAGAGAAGCTCCAGGAAAAGAGAGAATGAAATATAATGGTAAATCTCTAATGAAACAGCCCATCTATCAGTCTATAAACTGGCACACAAGAAGTGTAAAGACTCACATTAGTATTTCAGCATGCCCCAATTAGTTCTTTGTGAAATCTCTGGTGGACTTTCCCTTCCCCATATAGATGATCCCTTGTTAGATCCATCAAGAAAGCATTCCCTGGATTTAGAAGTTGTATTGTGCTGGGAATATTTTGTAGACAGCAGAGAGGTGGTACAGTTACTCTGGTTGTAACCATCCAATGGTTGAATGAAAGGAAATGATGCTAGTTAAGGGAGTCATTTCTTTATTTGGATTCCCTGTGATCCAATAGGAAATCAAATATAAACTGGGCTATTTTATACTTTATTACATTGTTGTATTTAACCTTACTTAAACACCATAACTTTCCTGTAGAAGAGAAGCTCTCTATTTATTTTATCAATGAATAAAATGAAAGGGAAGCTAAAAGTGTGCCAAGATCATATCCTTTATGAGTTAACTTTAGCATAGTAAAATTACATGTAAGAAAACAGGTATCAAGCAAGAATTACAGTTACAATATTTATATCTACTTTATCTTTTATCATAATTAAGGAAAACTATATTATTTCTACCTACTCTTCAACTCCATCAAATATTCCAGAAGGATATAATATTAGCTAAGTAAACAAGAAGTGCATTGTAAGCAACTTTCAAAACTCTAAAAATGATAGAGACATCTTGCTGCCTGGACAGTCACCTAAAGTTCTTCTGTACTGTTGGGGCATCCTTCTTCAGTCTATGGGCCCATAGTATCCAGCAGACTTTTCCATGAAGGAGGAAATTTCAAAGAAAGTTCTGCCTATATTGGCAGTTTGCCAGTCACTTTTTTCTGTGCCCTGCAGAATGTCTAGCAGAGTCTAGAGGGGGATCCCACATCAACCTTGTTCTACTCAATTGAAGCTAGTATGTAGGAATGTCTTGGTTTATTTAAAGGAAATAAGGCAAAGGAGAAATCAGGTTCTCAAAGAATGGTTGCTCATCAGCAGCATCCACACACACTCAAAACTGCAGAACAAATGTCTGAATCTCACCAGGTTTTCTATCTTAGAATCTTGGTGATGAAGTCTAGCAATTTGGGTGACTTTGATCATGAGAATAATTCACTTAAGACAAGCTGTATATATCTTTGGAAAATCAAAGTAAAAACAGCCATACATACACTAGAAGTCTGGCACCTAAATGCAAAGGAAAATGATTAGACCCTTCTACCACCTTTAGTCCAGTTATCATTCCGTCATTTTCTTTTTTAGTTTCCTTGTTTCTAACATAAGAAAAATTAATATCATCCAACTCACTAGTACACTATTTGTGTTAATAAGATATGCCTGGCACAACCGTAAACATTCAAAAATATTAAGCTTGTTTACAGCAAAGGCAAAACATACAAACCTTAACAAAATGCCAAAGGGGTAATCAAATTTAATCAAACAAAATGTAAATTGGAAAATCTACAAATGAGAAAGAAGAAGCAATAAATACAAAATTAGAAAAAGCAGTAAAGCAAATATTAATAAGAACACTTAGAAACTGCTTTTAAAATTCCAGTTGAGAATGGCAATTATTATAATCTGCTCATCATTCCATGGTACATCTTCCAGTTTAATATGGCACAAATTCTGTAAACCGTGTTGAAAATAACTCATTCCAGGCACAACTCATGTTTTCTGGAAACTGGAAAACAAAGATAAGATGACAAAATATCCCACAGCAATGCTCCGTTGGTTCAAAGGTGGCCGCAAAGACAGAGCAGAAGGCAACATATTTAACAAAATAACACTTTTCAACAGCAAGCTTAATTTACCAAGACAAAATGTAAAGGAAGACCTAACCAGAATAAAAATGCTAATCTTTTTACCAGTTCAAAATCAAATTTCAAGGGGATATATGTAACCCTTTCAATCACATGAATCCCAAAAGTTGACAAGCAATTTTCCTGAAAGCATTAGATGTTTAAAGCTCAAATTAGGGCAGATGGGGGCTGAGGTGATTTCTATGGATCTTTGGGCTATTGGAAAAGTCAACTTAATTAGTGGTTGATATCGAGGCAGAAACAAGTCCATCACAAGGCTTTCTAACACTGACTCCATCCCATCAGATTATAACATTGTTATCTGTCACCTTCCTTCCAAAGTGATGAGAACAGTTTTTCAGTACATCATTATTCTTGTGTCATGTAACCAGCATGCCAGCTAATGATGGATTGATCAACTTGTACGCTTCCTGTCTTAACTGAACCTTCACATCAAGACGAAGAAAAGAACATGTGTGTATGTGAGGGTGACTGTGTCATTCAGGGAAAGTGTCAACTGTCATCACCATGTCACTGTGACTCCACCTCACAGACCGTTCTCCCGGGCCCTTTTCACCCAGACTCTGAACGCATGCCAACATCTCATTCACTTGACCAAATAATCTATGGTAGAGGACAGAGGTCAACATACTGCAGCATTTCCTTGAAGAACAGCAGGTCCATTGCTAAGTCACCTGAGCGAAAGGTGTTTCAGAAGAAGTGCTGGTGGAAGACAGGAGAGTGGCATTCTAGTTTTGGGCCTGCTGATTAGCTCCCATGCCTAAAGCTAGGCGATTCCTGCCTCTGGGCTGCTGCTCCTCTCAAAGCAGGGGAACAGCCTGCACTAGAGCTTGAACTAGGCACAGGAGAAGGCTTTGAGATTTCAGAGCACCACCCCAGGCCCTTCTTTAGGGTCTGAAAGAGGTCCCAGGATACTTAATTAACAACAACAACCACAAAAAATGAGCTATGAAATTATTTGCAAATCCTGGGTTAGATGATCACTAAGAGAACTGTTTTTGTTGCACGCTAGATGTCTTGTATTAATATCCGTGTAATGTGTAAAGAAAGAAAAGAAACTTACACAAGGGATAGGAAGATGACTTGGTAAAGGACCCACCCACCAAGCATAAGGATTAAAATTCAGATGCCCAGTGCCCACAGAAAAGCCAAGTGTGGTAGCATATATCTATGACTCCAGTGCTAGAGAGGGGCAGAGGGCAGAATGGAAACATTCCTGAAGCCCATTGGCCAGATGTCTAGCCAAATTAGTGAGTTCCAGGATGCTTGGGAAACTCAGCAACCAAGGAAAACCTCTGAGGCAACTTCAGGCCTACACACACACACACACACACACACACACACTAAAAAAAAATAACCCTAACCTTTCATGTGATAGGAAGTAGCATTCTTCAGTTGTGTTGGGTATCAAATCACCCCTTACCTTAAGGACTAAAATTATGAGCACAAAGACATTCATGTTTTTCTTGATCCTGTGATTCTGACAGGGATTGGAGCTAAATCATCTCTTCCCCTGCTTTTTAGTTAGGGTTTCTGTGGCTGTGAAGACACACTGTGACCATGGCAACTCCCATAAGAAAAAACATTTAATTGGGGCTGACTTACAGCTTCAGGGGATTAGCCCATTATTTTCATGGTGATATGTAGGCAGACATGATGCTGGAGAAAGAGCTGAGAGTTCTACATCTTAATTGACAGGCAGCAGAAGGAATCCAGGTCCCACATTGGGCATAGCTTAATATATAAGACCTCAAAGCCCCCCCCCTCCATGACACATTTCCTCTAACAAGGCCACATCTAACAATTTCCATCTAGCAAGGCCACAAGGACCAGGCATTCAAACAGATGAGTCTATGAGGGCCATACCTATTCAAACCACCACATTCCAGTCCCAGGCCCCCATAGGCTTATGCCTTTAACACAATGCAATATGCATTTAGTCCAACTTCAAAAGTGCCCTTAGTGTATCACAGTCAGAACAATGTTTAAAAGTCCAAAGTTCAACGTCTTTTCTGAGATTCATACAATCTCTTCCCTGAAATCCCCTCAAAAATTAGATCACATACGTCCAACAAATCATGGTGCAAGATGCACATTACCATTCCAAAATGGAAGGAAGATGGGCTAGTGAGGAAATTATGGGCAAAAGCAAGACTTTGAAACCAACTGGGCAGACTCCAAATTCTGCAGCTCCATGTCTGATGTCAAAGCACTCCAACTCCAACAGAAAGGAGTTGTTTGTTAACTACAATACACTCCTTTCTCATGAGCTGCTTCCACTCCCTGCTAGTAGCTCTCCTTGGTGGGTATCCCCCTGCTCTGGCATCTCCAACATCTTGGGGTCTCAGAGGCAATCCAGGTTTCACCCTCATAGCTTCAAATAGTGGCCTCTCTGGGCCTCCATGAAGGGACACTCCTGGCACATGTCTGGTTAGAGGGGCTTTCCTTAGTCACCTTGGGAGGTTCCATATTCCCTTTCTCCTATTCTTGGCTCTGAACGCAGAACCACATGGCCAAAACTGCCAAGTTCTGCTGCTTTATAGGACTCATTCAATCACTTCACCAGTTTTCTCTTTTAGATGGTTTTCTTCACTGACTAAGCTTGGCTGTCCTGGAACTTACTCTGTAGACAAGGCTGGCCTTGAAATCAGAGATCTGCCTGGCTCTGTCTCCTGAGTACTAGGATTAAAGGTGTGTACCACCCTACCTGGACCTAGCTGTTCTTTAATTTCCTTTCAGAAGTTGGAAACTTAGCTGGGTGGGATTTTACTGGGAAGTCTCCGCTCCCTTTATTCCATTTTATATCAGGCTTTACATTAAACTGTTTATCTTCTTGAACATAGGACTTAACTCAATTCCACTTCCTGGAGCCCATTTGTCCTGGAACTGTACATTTTGCATTTTTACTCGCTCAGTTACTCATTTTTATTACAGATCCTCATAAGAGTAAACAGTAATAACCATATGACAGAGCCAATATTGGACTGTTTTGAGATTTCCTCTGCCAATGGAATTAATCCAAAACTCTTCACTTTAGCCTCAAGCAGATTTTTCAGACAAGGGCAAAAAGTAATCACATTCTTCACCAAAATATCCCCAAACCAGTCTCTAGGTCACATACTAATAGTCTTCTTCTCTGAAACCTATTGAGTCCGGCCCCCACAGTTCAAATCACTCTCAGCACTACTGTCTTCCATGGACCTACTAAAATGGCCCATTAAGCCCCACATAAAGAATTCAACTGTTTTTCTAATCCCTAATCCTAAAGTCCATGTATCTCCAAACAAAAACATGGTCCAGCCTATCACAACAATACCCTGCAGTCCCTGGTACCAACTCATCTCAGTTAGAGTTTCCATTCCTGTGAAGAAACACCAAGATCATGGCAGCTCTGATAAAGAAAAACATTTAATTGGTGATGGTTTACAGTTTCAGAGGATTTGCCATTACCTTCCTTGTGGTGTGTAGGCAGACATGGTGCTGGAGAAAGAGCTGAGAGTTCTACACAGTAAGCAGAAGGAGTCTGTGTTCCATACTGCACATAGCTTGATCATGTAAGACCTCAAAGCCCACCTCCACTGTGACTCACTTCCTCCAACAAGGCTACACCTACCACAAGGCCACATCTCCAAATAACACTCACTCTGAGCCAAACATTTAAACATGTGAGTCTCTGGGGTTCATACCTAGTCAATCCAACACAGTCAACTCACCATCACCCGAGGTAGCTCAAGGCTATAGGCCTGAATCACCTAGAGATGTAGCTATCTCCATATCGGAATCTGACTGAGTCTGCCCGCTGAAATGCACCATTCCTGCATGCATTTCTCTGTGGCTGCTTGGCTTCATCCCAGACACTTGGTTTCTAAAAATGAACATTCCTAAAAAGAGACACAGCCAGGAACAGGACCTTGCCGTGTTTTACAACTGCGTGTCTCTAGGTCACTCTCAGCTGGTGTTTTTTCTTTCATTCACAAGGAAGTCAGGAGAGTCAGTCTAGTTTCGGGAGGATAGAAAAGATGAGTCTTTTTTAAAATGGCTTTATTGAGGATCAAGTGACAACTTAAGATTACAGACCATGTGCCCTTTTCTGTGAAGACAGAGCGGTGAGGTTCCAGGAGAGCAAGTGGGAACAAAAAGAGTTTTGAGAAACTGTGTTCTGTCCTGGCAACAAATGAGATGGGAAATAATTGAGAAAGAATAGTTGGTGTCTTGAGAAGTGGGATAGATCTGGACAGGATACAAGGTAACAGACGGACTTGAAACTCAGGCAGGAGCATTTCAATAGGTCCCAGGGGGAAGGGGAGTCACAGACAGACTTCAAGCAGTAATGACCTGGAGCCAAGAATTCTTCCTCAGTTCTGTCTCCAAAAGAACAGTGCATAGTGTTGAAATGTTTCCTTTGCTAAGCACTTTAATGAAAGCATTTAATAGGCCCGGAGAAATGAAGTCTAAGATTCCTCTGTGACCTCTTACAGCTTCCATTTCATAGCTGTAAATTTTAAAAGGAGAATGGGGTAAAGTTGGTGTAGTTACTGTATCCTTCAATGTAACTTTTTTTTTTCATTATCTAGCAGATGGGGCAAAGTTGGTGTAGTTACTTTATTCTTCAATGTAACTTTTTGTTTCAGGATCTAAAAGCAAACAGATTGGTATCTTCATTACATTTTACAGATGTTGAGCCTTGAGTTCAGAAATGTTAAATAAGTTGCCTAAATTTAAATATCCTACAGTTCACAGAACTATGATTGAGATGTGTGTATTCTCAGAAAGTGAGACTTCTTTTGGCCATGACATGTTATGTGGCCCATTTAAAGAGGATTATAAAATCTCATTTAGCATGCTTATTGCAAAACAGTTAGTAATATACAAGTTCATCTGACAGTTTTTGATTTCAGCAATAGAAAATGACTATGATAGAAAAATTCAAATAAAATTTTGTGCTTCAAGTTTTCACTAAAACTTCGGGGAAGAAGTGGGAAAGCCCAGACCTTTCCTGCCCCCAGGCCACATACAGAAACCTACCTAAGTAATTCAGGAATGCATACCCTCTTGAGAGCCAAAAGGAAGCCATAAGGAAATAAAATAAGAAAATATTCATGGAAATGCAATGGTTCTTCACTTTTCCCTTTGTATATGAGAACACTTACCATAAAGCTCCATCATAGTTCTCTCTTAAAGCTGTTGCTTCTTCATTTTTGATATAACCTTCAACACTGGCCTGCAGTTCCCTGCATGTAGGAAAGAACTGGAACTTTGACAACACAATAGGCTAGTATGGCATCTAAAATTTCCTTAGTAAGAAAAGAGAGAGGAAGGAAAGAAGGGAATAAGAAGGAAAGAGGAAGGGAAGCAGTACTAAAGGAAGGGAGAGAGGGAGTAAGGGAGGGAAGGAGAAAGTGAGGGAAGGGTAAAGGGAGGGAAGGAGGGAGAATGGGAGGGAGGGAGGGGAAGGAAGGAAAGAAAGAAAGAGGGGAGGATGGTGAGAAGAGGGAAGGGAAAGGGGGAATAGAAGAAAATAGGGAATACAGGCTGGAGGAAGGAAGGGAGGGGAGGAGGGAGGGAGAGAGTTATGATGTTACACTTATGCTGGAAATCTATCGTGATAAAGGTTTCACGCGTGTAAGAAATGATATGTTGTTAGCCAGTCAGAGTCTGGGAAAGAGGGTTGCTAGCTGGGGGGAAGGGATGTTTGTGTTCTCCTCCCAATCTATCGAGTGTGATCCAAACTGCTACCATAGATAATTCCTCCAGAAGGGAGATTCATCAAACAGTGATAATAAGGTCTTCCATCATTTACGAAGCACCTCCACGGGCATCATCTCATTTAGATTGATAAATCATACCCTGGGGTAGCTATTATCAGCCTTATCTTACAGATGAGAAAACTGAGACTCAGGCTTGTTCAACAACCTGCCAATATTACCTCTCCGGTCTAGCTCTTCCACTTGTTCAGCGTGTAACCCTTTGCTTGGTTCTGGACAATGTTAGCCATAGACAAGGCTCACAACCTCTTCTTACTCCAGGGATTCGTGTAGCCGAGGCAGCTGTAAGCACAACACCAGTACTGTACATCGAAGGGTCACAGTAGCAGCCAGAAGGTGCCAGGAACTCTTGCCTGCTGCAGAGTATTTAAGGCCTTGAAGAAAAATTGTCAAGAGCTTCATAGACAACTTTATTTTCTGTGGTAAATGCAGAGAACTTCTAATTTCTGAACCCCATCAAGAGGAAACACCGTTAACAATATAAGGCTCTGAGGTGGGACCTGCAGAAGTTTCCCCAACCGGCTCATGCTGTGGGGTTCTACTAACGGCTTCAAGAAATTCGCTAACCTGTTCCCGTCTCTGTGATGCTGAGTCTGCTGTGCAGTGAGTGGTACCATCTCAGAGGCAAGAATCCAGTTCCTACCAGTCAGGCTCTGTGTCAGCGCTCTGACACAAAGGCAGATGTACAAGGAACTGAACACACAACTAAGGGAATTCCTAGGCACTCTACATGCTCTAGAGATACTCTCTCCACACACGGCATTATTGTGCTTTACAGAATGCACAAGCTCAAAGTGCGCTGAAGAGCAGCCAACAGAAGCAGCTTTAGTCCCCATGCCCAGGCCCTGGGACTCCCAGCCAGCTGCCCGAACTCATTCTCTTTGCTACCACCAAATTTGGGGACCTCAGCTATCTCGGTATTTTATGGTCCAGTGTGATAAGTGGCTGATGTATAATCAGAAGTAAAGTCAGGCTTTCTCGTTTGCATATTTCTCCTCATGGAAATTTCCTTTCTGTCTCATAATTCCTGCAGTGCTGGCATGTGGGTCAATTCCTTCTCCAATTGGCTTTGTTAAACAGCAGCAAAATGCCTGGGCGTTTGGCCACAGTCGAGGGCCGGGCAAAGCTTGACTAAGATAAACTCTATTTGAGTTGGCGCATGTGCCCAGAGTCCCCAAGGGCAGTAGGAGGTATACTTTATCTAATTATCAGCCTGCTGTTGGGTGCAATGTGGCATTGACCGAAAGATGCAGAGAAGCCTCTTTTATTTTAGCTCTGGCCCACATTGGAGAAGGACGCTTTAGAGCACCATGCTCCTTTTAAAACTTAAATAACAACGACCAAAGAAATTAAGTAAGCAATAAGAGAGGCAAATCAAATGTAAATGAAAATCTTCTCCAAGGCCCTTGGAACCAGGACTCGCTGGCAGACATCTAATTCCAGGACTAGATAAGACTCCCCTCCCAAGCTTCCCACTGCCCTATGGATGACAGCTTCCTGCAGAACCATTCAGTTGAGCTCAAAAGCTGGGAAATGGGGCCCATTCTTCCTAACCCATAAGGCTAGAAGACTTTTTTAAACAAAGGCCCACACTTCAGGATTTCTAAAAGAAGACCTTGGTTTTTATAAAAAGTTGGAAACTGGGGATTTTTATTCCTTGTAAGTGTGAAGGCTTAGTGCCTAGCCAAACATAAGCTCCCTGGTGGCAAAAACTTAACTCACAGTCCCAGAGTTTTCATTATTTGGCATTTAAATGCACTAATCAGTATTTGTGACATTGCTAGTGTGTGTGTGTGTGTGTGTGTGTGTGTGTGTGTGCACATGTCTGTTGTGAGTTTACGTGTGTATGTTTGTGTATGTTGTATGTGTTTGTGTGTGTGTTTATGTATGTTTGTCTTGCCTGTGTGTGTGTGTATGTGGTCTACACACTTGAGTTGTGGGTGTATGTACACACACATGTGGAAACCAATGCCAGACTTCATGTTTCGTCCTCAGTCACTCGCCCTCTCTGCCCTACTGCCCTGACACAGAATCTCTTACTAAACTGTAACCCCAGAGCCCACATAAAAAGCTAGATACTAAGAGGTAGAGACAGGGGTGTCTCTGAAGCTCCCTAGCTAGCTAAATTAGGCTTTTTACATTGGTAAGTTCTGGTTTCAGGGAGAGACCCTGTCTCCATGAGTAAGGGAGGTGGCAGAACCAGAAGACACTGAATGCTAATCTCTGGATTCTACAACATGCCTCACCCCCACATACATGTACCAAACATATACACGCATACAATACATACACCTTTAATCCCTGCAACTCGGGATGCAGAGGCAGATGAATATTTGTGAGTTTAAGACCCGTCTAGTCTACAGAGTGAGTTCCAAGACAGCCAAGTCTATACAGAGAAGCCCAGTAACACTGTCTCAAAACCTCCCCCACCCATCACAAAAAAAGAAACAAAAACTCGTATATACAAAATAACACTGAATTCTTCCATGTATTTTTCTTTTTTTTAATATTTATTTATTTATTATGTATGCAATATTCTGTCTGTGTGTATGCCTGCAGGCCAGAAGAGGGCACCAGACCCCATTACAGATGGTTGTGAGCCATCATGTGGTTGCTGGGAACCGAACTCAGGACCTTTGGAAGAGCAGGCAATGCTCTTAACCTCTGAGCCATCTCTCCAGCCCCCTTCCATGTATTTTTCTAACTTCTTAGTCTGACTTTCTAGTCCTTGTTTTGTGACTATCTACTCTTTGTTCTATCCAAGAGGAAATGTGTTCCACAATGAATAGATAAAATAAGACAAATGTATCTCCACCAATGGGGAAAAATCAAACATATGACAGTATTAAAAATATTTCAATATAAATCAGGTTAGATTTAAAACGAGAGAATTAAGCCAATGCAGTGCTAGAACTTCAAAAATATCTGTCAATAATGACCTTGAAATTTATGTGTGTGTGTGTGTCAACTGTACAAGGAGAATGCACTAGACACCATTGATCTCAATACACTTATTCTAACACTTGAAAGCCACATGGCTCATCCCAGACCAGTCACAGCCTACAAGCCCATTGTCCTACCTTCTAAGCCAGGATGAATTCCTGGCTTGGTGCGCTTGATAGTGCCAAGATTTAGGAGAGTCGATTTCAAAGACAAGCAACACTTCACGCAGGAGTAGTTGACAGGGATCCAGTGGTATTTTTAGAGATTCTTAAGTAAAGCAGATCATTTGGAAAAAAGCCTCTTTGTATAATGTATTTGGCAAACGTCACACAACTTTGGCTTGACACAAAGTGATAGGATCCATGTCCCGGATATTTCAGATTCTCATAGCAACGCTGCACTTTTTTTTTTAAATGTTAACTATAGCAAAGACTATTGACACCTTTTAGTACAGAGAGTGTTCAAAGGGAATTAAGGATTGACAGGTATAGCAGTAATACCAAACCTGACAAGCTGGGTTCGATCTCTGGGACCTACACAGTAAAGGGAGAGAATCAGAGAGGATTAAGAGGATTTTGTAGTCATCAACTTGGTTACAGTCCTAGTCGTGACATTAAAGTGACAGCAATACAATCAAGACCATCCAGAGTTCCAGGCCCTCAAAGAGGATAGAAAGAGCATTTTATAAGCTCCCTTCAGAAGAAAGTGTCCCCAACTCCACTACACACTGAATTAGTGTGAGAAAAATGCAAGCAGAAAGCTTTTGACTCACGGGATGAAAAGGAAGCTTCCAGCCACATCGTAACTTTCCTTCTATAAAATAAACTCTCCTTTCAGCTTCTAAACCATCACTAATATCCATCAACACAAAAATGATAGTAGTCCTCGAATGCCTCGGGTGTTTTTTATTTTTAAGATTATTTTAGGAGAAATTTGACGGAGAATTTATTCTTTACATTTTGAGTCCTATTTTCATGCATTCATTTCATTCCATGGAAAGGAACAATAGTTTGTGAAAACTTGCAATATTTAATATCTTTAATGTCTCCACATAACCACAGCCTGTTTTTCTCGTAGACTGGGTATATTCTCTGCATTTGAATGCATCACCGTGTATAAAAGATTTTTAACATGACCTACATCCCAGAAATCAAGCACATACTTTATCATGATCACATATATATGTATGTATGTATACATTTATTTATATATGTAATACACGCACAAAGATATGCTGCTGAAGACTCTCTATGTCTTTCTGATATGTCACTACCATCACTTCTGGCTGCCAGTTCAACTTAATGCACTTGCCACTTCCTCCTCTCACACTGTTAGCTCTCACAAATAGTTAAGCTCTGAAATACCAACGCAGCAAGTGTAACTATACTCAACTGTTCTTATTAATGATTTCTTCATGAACACATCACAGTCCAGTAAACACGGAGTTGTTCTGTGTTGTTCTAAAAGCAGCTAATAGCAGGATGTAATTTGAAGCAGCTTCGGCTCACTTACAAAAACCCTTGCTCTGTTAATTGTGATTTCACACCCCACTAACCAGCACAGCCTGGAGCTAATGCTCGTGCCGGGAGCAGTTAGTGTTCTGAAGCTGTCCTCTCTACTGCTGTTTTTTTTTTTTTTTTTTTTTTTTTTTTTTTTTTTTTTTTTTTTTTTTGTCTCTCTGTGGTTAGCATCTCCGCTCAGGAGACTCAGGTAGGTGACTTCCACAAGGAAACATTCTTTATTCTTTTTTGTCCCTCACCTGGCAGGAGACAGCCTGTTGCTCTGTCTATTATTTGTTTCTTGCTTTTGTTTCAACCATTCCTATTTTTTTTGCCATTCTTCCCCCAAGCAAAGCATGTGGCCAATACTAGCTTGATCCTTCCTATCCTCAAACGCTGTGGTTAAATAATAGAATGCTTCATATCTGCCTAGGTTCATCCACAAGTACTCCTGGCTCCTCCTTTAGATGACTGTGCCCTCAGGAAGGGGTAATGCTGTCTAATGGAAGGAAAATGTGGGGCAGGGATGCCAAATCATTTGGAGGAATGTAGCAGGTCCTAAAACCAGAGCATACCAAAAGATAGAACACAGCACGCTACATTCACATATGTTCTCAAATATGTGCACGTGCAGACCGAATTTTCATCCATGGCAAGGGACCATAAATAAGTTGAAAGCAAGACCCCAAAATAGGAATCTTGAATAAGTCTCTTCCCTCAGGAACTTAGATTATTTATATGAAAATCTAGTGGACCAAAGATCAAACTGGGTATTATCTGGGGCTTCAGACCCAAGCACTACCTCACCTATGAATACACAGATTTCAAAAAGAAGAGCACAGATTTAGTGTCATAAAAGGCAGAGCAGCTGCTGGAAGAAATAGACAGTACCTCAGTAGGGGCCCTGTGACATAGCCCACGAAACTGGGGTGCTCTCCCACTGCTCACTGACTAGCTTGAAATCAACTGAAAACTCCCAAAAGAACAAGGATCTTCTTTTGACTCATGTGTTTTCCAGACATCGTCGTGGTCCTGACACTCTATATGTCAAGACTGCATTAGGAATAAATAATAATGCATTTCAGAGAAATAGCTGCTGTAAACACTTAAGAATCCATTTAGAGCACAAATACACTAGCATGGAGTTTCGTGCAAAGTCCAACCAGCATCCATAATATTTTAGTAAAGAAAAACTTATGCTGCCTTTTCATATTTGAAATAAAAACTGACACTTTGCATTTGAAAAAGAGGCACATTTTCAGATTCTTACTGTCACAGGTTTTCTACATAATGAAGAAATAATGTTTTTAAATAAGGCCTGATTTTTTTTTACTTCATACTCCAGTTTCCTCTGAGTAGCATATAAAATATCATTTTGGAGGTGAAAATTTGTGCATCCCATCATAGGGCCTATAAAACTAGAGCCCTCCCGTTGTGGAAATGGGTTCCTTGGAGCCTACGACAAGAGATGCGTGGACAGTTCTCAGCATGTCTATCACTGGGAAAGTTTTGCCAACAGTTTCAGAGGAATTGTAGGCAAGGGCTTTGGAAATTGCTCAAGGTTATTACCCCATATGTGTGTTAAACAGTAAATGTGAATGTCTTATGCTAAGCACAAGTTAAGGAAACATCTGGACAAGCTGATGAGATTGGATCTAAACGTAGCCTTGATGAGATGGCTAACAGATGCTGGCTACAGAAACAGATTCACGGTCAGAGGTCCCTTTTGTAATCAGGTTCATGCCCAAGTTAAGCTCTAGAAGAACTCTCTGGATCTAAGCATGTGTGCGCTCTGATGGTAAAGCTGGGAGTAAGGAATGCAAGTGAAGCCAACACAAATACGTCTAAAGACAGAAGGACTGGACAGAAGACACCAGCTACCTTTTAGTTCTCCCTGGCAGGTGATGACACCATCCTCAAAGGAGAAAATTTTAAAAGCAAAGTCAAAGACGTGGGAGGCAAATAGACCCACTCCACTGCTCAGGGACTGACTGGGCTCGTTGGCCAAGTCGTATGTATGTGCCCTTAAGATAGTTACTTAACTATTTACAGTCAAAAGCTTGAGAAGAATCAGTAAGAAACAAAATGATTTCCTGTGAGTTTGAAAAGATGTAACACTTTCCATTCAAAAATGAAGACAAGAAAGCTGACCTGTATTGTAAATGATAAAGCAAAATGTTATAATCATCATGTATTTCTTCAAAAGTACCTGTTCCATGAATAGTGATGCATTCTCTATCGCAAAGAAAGGATATTACCCTGTGTAAGTTTGCTGGAACTCAGGGGATCAGCTGTAATAACTGGTTTGAGGAAAACTTGCCAGGTAACTTATACAACTTTTATAAGCAGAAACATGTTCATTTTATAACCAGAAACATGTTTTTGTAATAGAGACTGTGACCAAACACTTAACATAACTTTTCTTTTGAATCATACAACTTGGACAAATCAAATGATGTAGGTCTTACTAGTTCCTCAAACAAACCAACTGAATTACCATATCCAGACTTGAAAATAAAGACATGCTAAGGAATGAAATATTGAACTGGGAATGAAAAGGAAATATTGAGCTGGGCAGTAGTGGCACATGCCTTTAATTCCAGTACTCAGGAGGCAGAGGCAGCCAGATCTCTGTGAGTTTGAGGCCAGCCTGATCTACAAAAGAGAGTTCCAAGACAGCCAAGACTACACAGAGAAACCCTGTCTCAAAAAATAAAAATGAAAAATAAAAATAAAGAAAAGGAAATGTTGGGAGCTTCATCCACTAGTATGTGTGCCAACATAGAAGGGGTCAATTCTCTGTAAAAGGCATTGGGAAGTGGATTAGAAGATAGAATGAAGCCTAAAGATATTTGGGGCTAATCATTGTGACACAGAGCTCAGGCCTTCTACAGCTATCTTCTATAGGGCTTCTACTGCTGTGATTGAACACCAGGACCAAAAGCAACATAGGAAGGAAAGAGTTTATTTCATGTTACTGCTCTCAGGTCATAGCCCAGCAGTGAGCAGAGTCGGCAAAAACTCAAGGCAGAAACCTAGTGGCAGGAACTGAAGCAAAGCACAGTAGGAACACTAGTTATTGACTCACTCAGCCTGCGTTCTTACACAGTGTCCAGGATGATCACCTCTGTGTGCTGAGCCCAGATGCATTAACCACTGATGAAGAAAATGCACTACTGACTTGCCTATAGGTCAAGCTGGGTGCCGGGGCATTTCCTCAGTTTAGGCTCTCTCTTTCCAAATGCATAGTTGGCAAAGTCCTAACCAGGACAATGGCTGAGCCTCCTAATAACAAGACAATGGAAATTAAGCAATCTTTGGTAAGGGTTTATTCTTAGCATAGAAACTGATTGAAAACTTTATCCAGAATAATAAGGGGGCCGAGTTGATTCCCCCAAAACCCTTGCTGCAGCAGGAAAATCAGAAGAAGAGCATATCCGTCACTTTTGTGTTGCACTAATAAAATAACCAGACAAAACGACTTCAGGGAGAAGGGTTTGTTCTGAGGGATGCAGTTCATGGCAGGGACAGCATGGCAACAGGAGCACACTGGACCATGGTGACCCAGAAGCTGGCTCTTAGGAGTTCGTCTCCATACAAGAAGCAGAAAGGAAAAGGAAGCGAAACCAGGCTCATAAAACCACAAAGCCCAGCCCCTGTGACACACTCTTGGCAGCAAGGACCCACCTCCTAAAGGCTCCTTAACTTCCCCAAATTGTGCCTCCAACTGGAGTCCAAACCAAATGTCCAAATCGGTGAGCCTACAGGAGACATTTACCAATCAAACTCACAACACACAGGGAAGAGAACACTTTCTAAAGCTATGAATGAATCAACTAGCTGTGAGCATTTGCCTCTTTCAGTGGGGGATGACTCATCTCCAAATTCTTCTGGCATTTTGTAATATTTAACTTCTGTGAACCTTGAAGAGTCTAGAATTTATTGGATGCTCTGCCACCAGCGTCCTGCCTCTCATCACTCAGGAAAACAAGAGGTTCTGGAGAATTATCATTAGGTGATTCTGTTCATAAATGAAGAAATAAAGGCTAAAGTTATCTAGTACTAGACTCCAATGGCTTGGAATCATGTGGAATGTCTTGACAAATTATGCCTCTTGCCAACAACTGTAATAGAAGCGAACAGCTTTAAGGTGCTACGTATTACCTCACTTAATCCTAAAATAACAGTGTAAGATAGGATGATACCGTTATCTTCCTTTTGCCTGCCTGCTAAATTAAGGCAAAGAGAGGTGGCCGTATGATGATGTCACCAACTGGATAAAAATATATAATTATACAGCTCACATTATAGAAAGGTAGTTTTTCCTTAATTCAAAACAAAGGTTCATATACAAGGCTCTGGTTTCCTTTCTGCTTCTCTGTTAAAACACTCTGACCAAAAGCATCATTGAGAGAATACAGAGCAAAAATTCACACAGAAACTCGGAAAAGAGACCATAGAGGAACCCGACTGGCTGATTCTTAGATAGACATTCCCCCTGTAGACATACCCCTAAGTCAATCTTATCTATTCAGTCCCTTAATTGAAACTCCCTTCTAAATAAACCTAGTCTGCATATCGTTGCCAAGTAAAACTAAGTGAAACATTCATACACAACAGAAATGTTTACAAATGGCATCTTTCCTACACAAATGTTTTATTTCAGTGAGTTTTTTAAATCCTTTGTAGCAGTGGTTCGCAGTCTGTGGGTCAAATGGCTTTTTCACAAGTGCCACACATCAGATATTCATATTACAATTCATAACTGTAGCAAAATTATAGTTGTGAAGTAGCAACGAAAATAATTCTATGGTTGGCAATCACCACAACATGAGGAACTGTATTCAAGGGTCACATTCTTGGGAAACTTGAGAACCAATGCTCTATATTCTAAAGCCTTCTTTTCCCTTTGAAAATGCTCACTGAATATAGACCAAGATGATGATAGGCTGTGAAAATAAGCCTCACAATTAGAGTACCTCATCCAAGCTGCTGTGTCACAGTGTTTCCCCACCGTCTTCCTTTTTGAGTCTCTAGAAATTACTTTAAAGGGCACATTGTTAAATTTATCTTGAGTTATGTACTGGTAAATATTTAACAGCCAGATCTTGGGGAGTCATCGGAGGACTGTTCTTCGGTGTCTGTTGATTTCTGTATTGTAAATATTCCCAGCTTGGCCAATTTTAAGTTGTCAATAAATGGCACCAAACACAGAGTGGAGGAGACACACAGGTAATTGGCATTTGAGAGTTTGTACCAGTAAACAACAACACAATAGTGATTTTCCCAGAAGTTTTCAACAGAAAAAATAACTAAAAGTTTTATTTTAAGGTTATACTAAATGACTCATTGTGCCCTACTTTATAGGGATATTTGATTAATACATTTTGATGCATATTTGATGACATAACAGTAATTTTAGGCCTAAAATCACATACTGTATGATATTTTCAAGTTGGCTTATATATAAATATGAATGGTAACTTATAAGTAAAAGGACTTAGAAAACATCACTTAACTGCTTATGCCTAATCCACGATCACTGAGGTACTAAGAATTTCACGATTAAACATCTTTTTCTTTTCTTAAAACCAATGCTTTTGCTATATTTGGAAAATTGGTCATCCCTAAGTAGTTATTGTGTATTTACATGTTGGATGTCAATTTCTTAATATATCAGATGACTTGTTAACATGTTTCTTGTCGGATAGAAAAACACCTGGGGCTGGGTGCATTATAAGGGAAAGGAGTCATTTAAGCTCTTGATTCTAGATAACTGAAAGTCCAAGACCAACTGGTCACATCTAGCGAGGGGCGTGTCTAGCTTCATTCCATGATAGAAATCAGAAAGGCAAGTGGGCATGTCTAGGAAAAGTAAAAGGCACCTTACAACAATGAAAATCACTTTATAACACACTCACAGTAACTATGTAGTCCTGCAAGGGCAAGCTTGCAGAGGAAAAGCTAAAGCCCTTTCATGAAGACTTTCCTCCTGGGACCAAACACTCTGCCGTGGAAGCCATCTTCTCGCACTGCGACATTGAGAACCAGGCATTCACAAAGCACGGCAGACAACTTTATTTGTATTAGGAAGAATCAGGAAGTGAAAATTCAAGTTATGACCTATGGGAGAGATACCTTTGGAATGATAACTTTTTTAGGGTAACTCAATGGGAGTGCCAGGAAACCCTTGCTGGGCCTGGGGACAGCGCCGGCACAGTTAGAGAGAAAGAAATGGGAAGAAAGCTGTGGAAATAAATAAATCATCTACGAAGAACAGTGATCTGTGTTTAAGCACACAGTAGGTGCCCAATAATTTTTACTCACCTCTAGTGCAGTGGTTCTCAGCCTTCCTAATGGTGAGACCCTTCTACAGTTTTTCTTGTGGTAGTGATGCCCAAACACAAAATTATTTTCATTGTTACTTCAGAGTTGTAGTTATGCTATTACTTTATGGATCAAAAAATAAATACCTGTGTGTTTTGTTGCTCTTAGGTGACCACTCTGCAAACATTGTTCGACCTTCAAGGTTGTGAACCACTGCTCTAGAATTCACTTTTGGTTTCTGAGGTCATTCATTAGCCCAGGCTAACCTCAAGCTTGTGATCCTCCTGCCTAATCACCCAAATGTTGGGACTGTGGCTGTGCCCTACCATACCTAAACCAATTTTTCCATCATCAATGGAAGCAGAAGTCAAGGAGATGCTGTTTTAGTTATTATTATATTGCTGTGAAGAAACGTCATGACTGAGACAACCTATAATAGAAAACAGTTAATTGAAAACTTGCGTACAGTTTCAGAAGGTTAGTCCATTTTCATCGTGGCTGGGAGCACAGTGTCAGGCAGACAAACAATCAGCAATGGTGCTGGAGGAATTGATGAGAGCTACATACATGCTTACCCAGAAACAACAGGCAGAGAGAGAGAGAGAGAGAGAGAGAGAGAGAGAGACTAGGCATGGTATGCGCTTCTGAAATCTCCAGTGATACACCTACTCCAACAAAAGCCATACCTTGTACCCTTCCCAAACAGTTCCACTACTGGGGAGACCAAGCATTCAAATATATGTGCCTATGAAGGTCATTCTCATTCAAACTCCAACTATGGTATTTAGGAATCTTTTAATGTAAAATGATATGAATTATGTCAAGCTGGGAAATGAGAAAAGGAAGTCATTGTATTGGCTAACTGAGAAATTCAATCTAGATTAACAGCATATAATGGTATTAGTCTCATCATTTTTCTTTATCTTGGCTCTGCGTCTCTCTGGGTTTATTCTCATATAGGCTCATGTCTCAGTGTGGATAATATGGCTGCCTGCTGCTCTGGCTTGTCACCAGCCCTCTCAGGTGCTCTAACAGAAAGACAAGCTTTTCTCCCACAGGTTCTTTGGTTCTGGTGAACTAGCCTAACTGGTAATGATTTCGCCATGAGCTCATCTCAATTGTTATGATCAGGACACTTGATGCTGGCTAATCATGTGATCACAAGCTCCCTGGAAATCATAAATGGACTCACCTCTCCTTGAGAACATGTGTGCTGATCTCTCAAAAATTATGATGTAGTTTCCAACAAGATGGGAAAGGAATTCTAGGTTGTCAAACTACAAAGGAAAAGCCAACTGTTTCAGCTAATAAGTCTTTTAAATAACAACAAGCTGGCACTTAAACGACTAAGTAAATATTTTAAAATATGAAAAAGTAACCCCCCACCCATGTCTGCAATGTCTTATTCAATGGGTAAATTCAAGAATGATATTCAAAGGCTTTCCAAAAGCAGCAGAATCAGGGGGGCTGAGGCGCTGTTTTCAGTGAGTCGTCACTCCCACTGTCAACCTGGGCATATGCTCTAGTTCACTTTGTTTCCAAAATTTTCCCTTTATCCTCTGCTTCATTAGTAGACATACAATTTGCTTATAACATAAAGTTTTGTTTATAATTATCCTTCGTCCCATTTCATGAACTTCTTTGCTTTGAAATCTTACGTTTGCCTCTAAATTTGGAAAATCATCAGTCATTATTTCTATATTCGTCCCCCTCGTATAACTTTGTGTATTACACTCATGTGTGGCCAATATCTTCTAACTAAGATTTTTACTCAATTTATCCTCAGTCCTTTCTTATCGGTTAGAATGAATATTCTCATCATCTTCAACTTAACTATTTTGCCACTGCTAAACTGTCACCTCTCCCTCACCCATGAAATCTTTAATTAGATATCATACTTCTGAGTTCTAGTATTTTAATACAGTATTTATTTTTAGTGTCAATTTTCTGCTGCAATTTGGCATGTAGTCCCTTATTTAAGTCTTGCATCGTGTTTGTGAGTGTGAACTTAAAGCACTTGTCATGGCTCGCTCTAGGAAGAACCCATTTCTAATGCTTTTTCATTTACTTTGGATTCCATCTCCTGATGCCTTTTTTTCTCTTTCCTACACCAATGCCTACCTCCTAATCCTCTTTCTCCTCTTCCCTCTTCCCCCATTTCTTTCTAGAAGTTATTCGAATGTTGGTTATATCACATTTCTGGGGTGATCTGTTGTGCCCATTGCATCTGTCCCAAACATATAC
The DNA here is from genome assembly GCA_025134845.1 of Neodon shergylaensis. Lineage (NCBI taxonomy): Eukaryota > Metazoa > Chordata > Mammalia > Rodentia > Cricetidae > Neodon > Neodon shergylaensis. The sequence goes on along the minus strand of JABTXL010002926.1, from coordinate 728,274 downwards.
AGAATATTTTCTTTGTTACTATTGCCCAAACACCACTCTTACAGCTGGTTGCAAGATTTTAGGATTAGAAGTAATTCAGAGATTGTGTAATGTGTGTGAGAAAGTGTGGATCGTGTATGCAAGTTCTATGTCATTGTTCAAGGGAGTCAAGAACGGACGACTTTGTTATCTGCAGGGAATCCTGGGTCCAAACCCTTGAAGATATAGACGAATGAGTGTACATGGCCTCTGATGTCAGCATGTCCCTCTCAAGTCCGAGGGGTTTCTTCTGTCCCTCACCAGACAAGCTCCTGCACGGCTCCATCTCCACGCAGCTCTATTCCCTGAAAACTGCAACCACTTCAGCGTCACAGAACTCCAGTCTCTGCTCATTTCAGGAAAATTAACAAAATTAACAGTACTGCATGGCGGGAAAGTGAGACCCCTGTGCAGAGTCCAGAGAGAGGCCATAGGGCTCTCCTATTGTACTTCCTCCTCTTAAAGGCCATATTTGACTTAATTCACTTGTTAATTGTATAATTACTTTCAGCAGGAATACAAGCCCAATATTAGTCATTGTTGTATGACTGCAAGTAAGTCAGATGTAAATATTTATTGTAAGTCGGGAGAGATGTGACTTAACATATATTTTAAGATCTGTTGTACTGAGAAATAGTTCAGGGGAGAATAATTTTTGTGGGCACATGCATGATTATGATCTCTCTCTCTCTCTCTGTGTGTGTGTGTGTGTGTGTGTGTGAGTTGTCTGTTCTCTTCTCACCACAATAGATATTTCTCTTTCTTGCCCAAATTAGTAAGAGTTTGCAACTATGCAGCACTTTGAACGCTGGGAAGGGAACATGTACACTATTAGCCCCAATCCCTTAGATCACAGTACCCAAGGTAAAAAGTCCTCAAAGCTCTTTTCCTCCAGTCCAGTCCCTTTGCTATGCAGTGCAGGGATAAAGGGGCAGCTTCTAGGGAGCTGTGTTCTAGGCCCGGTGTTCATACCAGCAAACTGCCACTTCTTTTAGGTTTGACAGCTCTTAAGACGGCAAAAAGAAAGGTAAAGTACAGCGAGACTAGGATGACTCCAACACAGAGGCATTGAATCGCACACACACACACACACACACACACACACACACACGGAGGAGGAAGAGCAGACACAATGTAGTTTGGTATTTGGAAATGAAAATTTACTCCGAAGCAAAGCAATTGAATCTTTCATCTATTCTCAACCGAATGACCCAACTAAGATAATACTATTGATTGAAAATAAATTACCAGTAACCACCCACAGGAGCAAACATTCAGTACAATTGCTAATCCCATGGTTACCTCATAAGAAGACTCTCCTTAAATTCAAAAGATTAAAAAAAAAAAGTATGTCATTTTTAAAAGAAATTTTCTTTTTGTATAAGGTTAGTAGAGAAATGGGCTTTTCTCCTTTGAAAGTCATCAATGTCTCTGTTATATCAATTTCAGTCTGGGTACTGAGGGTTCTCAGACCCTGTCATCTTCTGTAGAAATGAGTCAGGATCATTGGAGAAGTTCTCCTAAATTAATTCACACTATTCAACCTACGTTTTGGTTATTTCCATCTTTGTATTCACTGTAAGATTTCAAACAGTCTTGACCTCAAGAATTTTGAATGAAGGGAGAGCTCTTGCCCCATCTGCAAATCCTAACTCAGAGCTCTGGGCTCTACGGCTCCACCTGGTCCATGTCGGGAGCGTTTCTCCTAATGTCTGCGAGATGAGTGATAGCGGTTCTTTCCTGGTTTTTCAAATGTTCTCAACTTTTCCAGATCTAATGTCTACTTCATCTAAACATGAAACAATAGTTTAACACAAAAAGTAATCAGGTCAGAACTATTTGAGGCAAATTTCTCTAGTTGAATTTCAACTTTTCGTTCATCTTTTTTCACCCTCTGAATGGAATCCCAGAATTGTTCAAATCTCCTGACATGTTCTCAGACACATAGATGCTACTTGGAATTTATTTAACAAATATTTGGTAAAGATGTGTTAAGATATTATGAAGTGTACAAAAGTACCCAGTGCATCATCCTGGATTGAGAGATAGTTGTTCGCAATCTAATGGGGAAAGGAAAGAGAATAAGACAGTTTTTAATTTCAAATTATTTGGCCCTGGTGGGGTAGCTTGGTGGATAAAGTACTTGCTACCTAAGCATGAGAACCAGAATTCAGATTCCAAGAACCCACAGAAAAACTGAGACCCATGGGACAGAGATCCCTGGGACACACTAAATAGCTAGACTATAGAGACATTGTTCAGTGAGAGATTCTGCTTTAATAAATAAAGTAGAGAGGGCAGGAAGAAGACATTGACCTTCAACCTCAAGCCTTTACATGAACATCTCACACATATAAACACACACACACATATATATGCAAAAGAACCAAAATTAAAAAGTAAGCTATTCAAATAAAACAAAATAATATAAAATCCTCTAGATAAACCTAGCAGAGAATATATGGGAACCCATTGAATGAGGGAACCCTTACAACCGTCGTAAGACAACAAAGGGAGACAGTTTAGACCACTGCTTCCCAACCTCGGGTTGCAACCATTTTGGCAAGCCCCTTCCTCCAAAACTCTGTACGCTACGATTCACAACAGTAGCAAAATTACAGTAATGAAGTGGCAAAGAAAATAATTTTATGGTTGGGGGTCACCACAATATGAGGAACCATATTAAATGGTTGCAGCATTAGGAAGATTGAGAACCAGCAGTTTAGACCATCTCAAAAACAAGCTTCCAATAGTCAGGTGTTTGTAGTAATAGCTTCCATGTTTACTTTCAGAGGGCTGTGACAGAGATGCCCAAGCAAAACAACTGAGGGAGGAAACGGAATTTTTGTTCAGAGTCTCAGACGTTTCCATCCATGGTCACTACTGATTTCTGGTGCCGCTGACTCCATGTATGCTGAGGGACAAGCATCCTGATGGACACCATGTGGTAGAATGCTTACCTACTGGCTTAGTCAATTGCCTAACAGCAAACAACATACTGTGAGACAGACAGACAAGAAGGGCAAGACAATCTTCAAAAACATTCCCCAGTGGCCAACTTTTGCCCATCTGGCCCCACCGTATACTTTTACCATGTCCAGTTATGTCATTATATCATGAATTCCTCAAAGGCATTTATCTATTGATTGGGTCAGACCCTCCAAGATTCAAACACTTCCCAGCAGCCCGTCTGCCTTTTCTCTGACAACTAAGCACTTATAATGAGTCTGTAGGGACAGTTCATATCAAACCATGAAAGCTTCTCAAAGACCTCTGGGACATTAGCCCGTTTGTCCTCCTCCTTCCCTCAGCACCTTCCCTCAGCAAGAGAAAGGAATTTCCCGTCATGTTATTGTTTTGTACTCTGGTACTTAAATGCCAATATAGCTCCAGCATCACATTATTCTAGGGGGAAAAAAATGGAAGTCTAAGAACAAGAGTCCTGTCTTTTTTGTCTATAAATCTAGCATCTGAAAATTTACAGCAATGATCAAATTGAGTATGCTAGGTTAACAACTTTTTTGGGCAGACAGGATTTGAACACTCTTTGAAATCCAGCAGTAACTTAGGGCTTTTTTTTTTTTCTGGGAAAAGTGAGAATCCTTTCAGACTTTAGACCTCCCTCTTCTCCCCAGGAAAAACTACTTATTCATTGAATTAAGGTGGGTTTCAGTTCCCACACCAATTCTCCAGGCAAAGCCAGGGGAGAAAGGAAAATACATATTAGCATAGCCAGAGCACAGAAGTGTTTTCTGCCCACGTATTCCAGGGGTGATATTCATAGCAAACCTCTGAGATTCCATTAATGCAGTGATTAATAAAACATTACTGAGCAGGTTGCCCACAGAGAGGCCTACACATGCTTGTTTATAGTTGACACGTCACTCAGCATCCCTGAATGGAGAATTTAGTAGAGCTGCAATCCTCCAGCTGCATTCAAATGTGACTAGCAGGGAACCTGTTTGTCTAGGGCCAAGCTGCTTCTGATTTACAATGAACAGAACCTTCAAAGCAGTTTCTGCCTTCCTCACAATCTGATAAACTGTTACACAGAGATAAACATTTACACTGGATTAAGCATGTTCATCTATTTTTCAATGTTATTTTTTTAATTTCCTCTCTCTTTCAGCTTTTAGTGCTTCATTTTAAGTAATGCTAAGTAATTTATAAATTATACATAACCTTAATCATTATAAATTCTACTTTAAGGAAAAGGTAAAATGAAAATACTAAGAAAGTGGGTTTAAACATTATTTTAATTGATTGTTAAATTGTAATTGTGTTAGACTACATTATATTTTACTTAAAGATGCCTACATTATGTTGCCTAAATAAAATTATTTTGCACGAAATCATTAGTCAGCTTGTATTGGAACTCTGAATATCTAAGTTTTCAATTTCTACAGTATACAGCATAAGTAGGTTGTCTTCGGGTCAAGTACTTATAATAACACCCACACTAAAGGAAATTCATGATATTCTTACCTCCAAGATTATTTTTAAATGATGGAAATACTTGGCAAAAACAGAAATACTTTTCTGTTACTCTTGACATATACAAGCATACTTTTAAGAATCAAGAATGTTACTTGATAACCAAGACAACATTATTTACTTTGAGCTAACTAGGTGCATCTATATTCTAGGTGTCTAACTAGGACCTAGTACATATACAGTAAGTATTCAATAAATATTTGACCTGAGTCAATGAATCTCTGAAACTTTGAAATAGGATATGTATGCTTCCATTGGCCTAAAAACCTAGAAGTAAGTGCAGGTCCATTTATGGTTTTGTTTGAACCCAACTTCATTGCGAATTACAAATCCAAAGAAAACATCTCTTTTGCTTGTATGTGGTTGGTATGTCTTATCCAAAATGCTCAAGGCCAGAATTATTTTAAATTTCATATTCTTGGGGAAATTTTAAAATATTTACAGATTCATAAAATGCAATATCTTGATGATAGAACCCAAATCCAAATATGAAGTCCATTCGTGCTTCATATATACATTAAACTCATTTCGTGGGGCAATATTTTAATTAATATTCCTGTGTTTGAGCTGTGGCCTGTTACACGTACTTAGGAGTATAATTTATTGTGCTGTATCCATCCTCAAGTTACAGATATTGTAGCACTTCATATTTTCAAACTAAAAATTCTCAGCCTATAAAAATTCTCAAACATTCCCTTATTTTGTGCATGCTAGCTGCAGTTTTACTGTGGAAGCGGGAGAACGGGGAGAGCACGTGGTAAGTAGACAGCTAATGAGATTAAAGCCATGCATTTCCCTGTTTATGCCTTTTGCCATGCTGGGTGTTAAGAGTATAGCTTATATGTAAATACAGTTGTCATGGCTCTGTGTAACCCTTCACAAAATAGTCGTGGAATATGTAAAGAGCATATCAAGTTCTAGATACACAAAATAGCACACACACACACATACACACTCTCTACCTGCCGAGCAATCATACCTGTATGTGCCATTACCTTTAAAAGTCACATGCTGATTCCCCTGAGATGCTCTTTTCCTCAGAGCCCTTTCTCAAAAGGCAATTAAGTTTCCAGCTGTCTATAACGTTTTCTTTGAGGAGTTGGTCTCACACTCCCTTACATTCAAAAAAAATGTCAGTAATTTTTAAAGATACACGGCAAACCTTCTTTGAATTAATTATTCTCTCTAATTAGGCAAATAAAAGTGTGCGTTTATAGAACAATTTCTGTATCTTCGTTATTCATGATAACGATCAGTATCTTTTGCCTCCTAGTGATGGCACTTATACTTCAAAGAGAATTGTACACAACATCAAAGGAACCAGACATTGATATGTAACCACAATTAAAAAATAGCTCTCCGGTATCAACTCTGAAAAGAAATTATTGTCTTAAGAATTCCTGGGGCCCTGTGGCAGAGACTCGAGGCTAACCTGGAACATTCCAGTGACTGCTGTCATCATCACAAAAATTGACACCTAAACAAATGAACTTAACAAAATTCAGAATAGTCTGTGTTTCGAGAAAACAATTTATTCTTTGCCCATGTGGTGAAAGTACCAGGAAGCTGGACTTTAAAGGGAACTGCTCTCACCACAAGAGAGAAATGTCGGAAATGTTGAAGTAGTATCAAAGGGGGCTGTGGCTTCAAAGAGGTTGGCCAGAGAGGTTCTCCATTCTCATGGCTAACTGGAAGAGTGTTGAAAAAAAGTGAAGTGGGCAGAACTCTCAATGGCAGATTTCTGGCTTGAGAACCTAGATACAAATATAAGGGGCCATTTATTACATGCAGACTTTGTGGATGGTTGAGAGTCACATGACTAAAACTACTCAACAAGTAATCAGAGTTGGAATTATGTCTCATTGAAATGGTAGTTCAAGCCATGAACACAGGAAAGTTGGCACAGAAATGGGGAGGAGGAACTGGGAAGTGAGGGTGTTATTAGATCTGAGGTGTACCCAGAAGCAAAATGAGAACATAAAGGTAGTTACATATTAACAGGAAGATAATAGTCAAGATGTCAATAAAGGTCAACTAAAATTAAAGCTCCCAAGTTGGTTTGTCCAATTTAGGAACCCATCAAAGATCTTAGTGAGAAACATCTATATAATTATTTCTGTTTTTAAAAATCATTTTTGTTCATATAACTTTTATCTCTTCAGGAATTCGGTGAAGGGCTCTTTTAGCCCACTCTTCCCTTATCTGAAGGACAGGCCAAAGATCCCACTTGGAAATGAGAGAAGATTAACAGGCAACATTGGCTTCACCCAATGATATCTCCAAGAGATACAGAAACCGGATTCATGAAGATGTTGACAAGACTCCAAATTCTTATGTTAACTTTGTTCTCAAAGGGATTTTTACCCTCTTTCGGGGATCACAACTTTATGAGGAGGGAAATTAAAATAGAAGGTGACCTTGTCTTGGGTGGTTTATTTCCTATTAATGAAAAAGGCACTGGAACTGAAGAGTGTGGGCGAATCAATGAAGACCGCGGTATCCAACGCCTGGAAGCCATGTTGTTTGCTATTGATGAAATCAACAAAGACGATTACTTGCTACCAGGAGTGAAGCTGGGTGTTCACATTTTGGATACGTGTTCAAGGGATACCTACGCACTAGAGCAATCGTTGGAGTTTGTCAGGGCATCTTTGACTAAAGTGGATGAAGCTGAATATATGTGTCCTGACGGATCATATGCTATTCAAGAAAACATGCCGCTGCTCATAGCAGGGGTCATTGGTGGCTCATACAGCAGTGTTTCCATACAGGTAAGACTGACAAATGCTAGTGCAAACAGCTGTGTCTCTTTTCTTTTATGTGGCAGGAGAACAGCATCAGATGGTGCTAATAATTTCATCAATGGATCTATGGATATTTAATGATATGTTTTAATATAGAACATTCAACCACTGGAATATTGAAGAATATTAGATAGCTACAACAACTAAATAAACTGCCCCCAAGTTTAGTGGCTTAACACAACTATTTATTAATATACAGCCTGAAGATCAGCTAAAGTGGATGAGTAGAGACTCAGCCATGAGCGACTCTTCCCAAGTTGTCTCCTTTCTTCTTCCTGTAATCAGTGATCTAACCTCAGAATGGCCTTAGTGTGATGCCCAAGATGTAGCAGGATGCAAGTACAACTTCTTAAGTTCATTCCAAACTTCTCTGCTGTATCATATCTGTTACTATCCCATCAGCAGACACAACTCACAGGGCTCAAAGTCAAGGAATAAGAATGCCCTGCCCACAGTACAAATGATGCAAAGTTACATAACATGGTCCTTATAAGCTGAATTATATTTGGACCTATTCATGCTATCAATCACAAGAAGGTATGGTATCTCTGAACTCTATTTTTTATACAATTTTTTGTTCTTGCATCCAGAAATTGCAAACACAAAGAATTTCTCAGGGAAAGTATATTCAGAGAAGCCAAATAATGACCAGAAATTAGGGAGAGAGAATTTAGCACACAACATAAATTAGATAAAAAGCTGATAACTGGACTCATAACTTCATTAGAAAAAGAACATATGCCTCAGATGCCTGTGGTGCTCACTCACAGAGCCACAGAATCTTAGAGCTGAAAGGGCCGAGAAGTCATCCAGCTCAATTTCCTCATTTTCCCAATTCCCCAAAAGACTGGCTGCACAAAAACTCCCATCTGTAGGTGGAATGAGAGCTAGACCTTCGATTGATCTTTTGTGCTCTTTCAGCTACCCCATATGAGTTCTATATGATACTTGAACTTCAATATTTTTTTTCTGGTGAGAACACTAATGTCACAGTAATCAAAGGCCATGATTCTAAGAGGAGCCATACTCTACCTCCTACTAAATTACTATAATCAAAGCCCAAGCATTAGAGGAAGAGATATGTGTTCTTTATATGTCACAATTTTGCTTAAAAAGACTCTATTTGAATTGGCCTAGCCTTATTTTTATATTCCAGATTTGTGGCACTTAAAATTCCGTGTATAATTCTGTGCTGTTCTAAATGAGCTATTTCAAATTTCTTCCCTTCTTCAGAGCACAGAGTCATATTATGAGTAATTTGGATAATTGGTTTTTCATAAACATCCTTTAACTTTATTAGAAGGGTAGAAAATATTGCACATCTCAGAGCAGATCATGTAAATTTTGCCATTACTTTTATACTTGAGTCCAAAAGAGGTGAAAATTTCTGTTTGGAGAGGATAAATTTTAAGGTCTACATCTGACACACTTCGATAACAATTTCACCAGCCAAGTGTCAAACGTTTTCTAAGTACATTCAATAAAGAATTACATATATGCTGTTTGGGACATTTGTTTTTCCCTGCAGTCAGTTTTAACTCTGCATGTGTCCATAATCATTTCTTATAACTATTTAACAAGCTACCTTACAAATATTTATCCTGTTTGACCTTGTTCTTTTGATACTGTGCACTCTTCAGAAGAAGTCAGGCTAGTTTAAGGGGAAGAAAAGATATATGTACATTTTTTAAAAAATCCCGTACATGCTCTTAAGAGAAGCCATGTCTTCCTTATCAAAAATCCTGATTTGTTACTGTGTTCACTGGCTGTGAGCTCAGGAACACTATGGAATAATGAGAAAGTGTTCACGGTGTACACAAGGTAAGAAATGAAGATGGCTGACATGACAGAAATTGTACAGAAACAGGTAATCAGCCACATATAAAACAATGTGAATGAACACAGCATCTTCACAGGCTAGTCGGAAAGGCATGACAAGTGTCCATGTGTAAGGAGACAAAGATCTCACTAAAGAACAAGGGATGAGCTAGAGAGGAAAGGACAGGACATGGGGTTCTGTTCTTTGCAGGAATTTAAAACACTTCTGGACATTGCTCAAAAACATCTCTGGAGAAGTTCCCTGAGCATCTTTCATGACTATCAGCCTCTGCTTCCATGACTACTGTGGTTGGTCATACATCCTGGTGACTGGTGAGAGCAGGAAGCTGGTAGTACTGCCCTAAATCTTTAAATACGTAGACTTCCTGAATAGGCACCAAAGTTTGAACTGAAAGAGAATAAAACTAAGTAGAAATAAATGACCACAAATCTATCACACGGTTTTAAATGCCTACCATCTAACTTTAGCATCCAGGCACAGACCAGAGCCCAGAGTTTCATGTTGAAAAACAAGTGATTGAGAAAGATCTTAGAGAGGGACATTCTGCATTTCCCTTCTGTGAGTCCCTCAGCTGTTTAGGCTTTGTAATGTTCCTGTCTTGGTGACTTCTGCATTGGTGTGAAAGAGGGATCTGACAGAGACACCATGTAAGAGAATAGATGCATTTTATCTCACGGTTTCAGACGGTGTGTCTTGGCAGGGAATTCATGGCAATTTTATAGCTCTAGGAACATGTGATACAGGCTTCCCATTATGGTAGAACAGGAAGCAGAGTAAGTTAAACCAGACCATAGGGCAGGCTGATCCCTAGGGGTGACTTCTGCCAGCTAAGCCCCACCCCCCTGAAGATCCACAACTTCAATAACACTACCAACTGAGGTATAAGCTCTTAAAACTCAACCCACTGGTGGATAGTTCCAATTTAAACCTTAACTAGTCCTCCATTTAACCTGGATGGCTTTGTGGTCCAAATTGCTTCAAAGGGGGTTTCCTCTCCAGCTTCATCTTCTCATTAAAGGAGATTCTCCTGCAATGTTAGTGACTGTTGGTCAGTGTTAGTGAAAACTATTTGGAATGCAGGATTCCTAATGACTTGCTGGGTTAGGCTCTATCACCATCACCGATTATCATTCTCCCAATGTGCTCATTAAGAACACAGAGTGGTCCCTTTATAAACCAGCCACATTGATTTCTTAATTCAGTCATCAATGAATGCCGGCATCCAAATACTTCTACATGAGTAAATGTACTTGGGAGATCTATCCACATTCTCCAGTGAGCAGGTTTCTTTTCAAAGCATTGTGAAGACTGTCCTGGTGCCCTCCATACACCTCCAAGACTCTCACTTCAGGGAATAGAGTGTTTCAAGAAAAGATTTAAATCTATTGCCTTCAGCTAGGCAATTGTCTTTATGGTACCTACTTAGAAGCAGAGTTTATGTTTGTGACTTTTCGAATAAGCTACAATTAGCTTCTGAGATGCCCAATCAAAATGTTCTTCCCTGAGATGTTTCTAAACAGTTAGAAGACACAATGTTTCCCCAGCTAATCTTTACCAAGTGGAGCATCTTCTACTCCACACACGGCAGGTGCATGATGACCTGGTTACTGCTTTGCCCCTTAGTGCTAAAGTAACTGCAAAAAATTGAGATTTGGGTTTAAAAGCCTCTAAAAGTTGAGCTCTTAGAAAGTGTAAAAGTTTGCCTTGAAAGAATGTGTGCGGCTGCTATCCGTAGACAATACAATAAGAAGAGGTCAAAAATAATGATGAGCAGAAAAAGAACGGAGTGGAACAAGAGAAAGATTTTAGTTCTATTTAAACAGATAAGCTGTTTTACCCTCCCCTTGGTGAGATGCTTTCTCATATACTAGTGGGTAGTATCTACAGACTTCCAGAAACAAAACGCTGTTCTCATTTTATACCTAAATGCTAATGTTGCTTGGCTATCTGCTTGTCTTACCAAAGCCTACTCCTTCATCCTCAGCTCATATTCTGTCCTCATTAAGAAATCGTTACTAGGCTCCTTCTAATTCCTTCGGTTCTAGTTCATTAAATGATTAGTTCATTTACATTTCTATTAAGGAATCGCATGTCTTTCTCTGTATGTTGCCAGCACCTGAAATAAGCTCTCGGCAAGGCAGGGAGTAAATGTTTCCCCAAAATTCCAAGAATTAACATATGATAAACTGTTACATTTCCAAAACATGGAAAGTCCCAAAATGAGTATTGGATTTGGCAACCATTACCCTCTATGCTAGACCATAGTAAGAACTGAGCTTTTTCCTGAAGTGGAAAACTGAGTGTCATATACAAGACAGATGAGGAGCGGGATGAGTACCCTCCTCTCCCCACAAGATCTGAGAGCTTCCTGCAGGCTAACACACCATTGGTTCTCAGACAGACAAGTCTAAAACTACACCCACCTGGATGACTAGGACCATGGCAGAGAAGTTAAGGACCCCATCCTGACTTTCATTTGGCTCTGTGTGGTCTCTCCACAGAAAGATTATATACAGAGCTCGGCCTGGTGGTACAAACCTGTAATTTTGGAGGCAGGGGAAGGAGAATTGAAAGTTCAAGTGCAGACTGAATTAAAGAATGACAATCAAGGTTAGGCTGAGCAAATCAGGAAGGGTCTATCAAAAAACTGAAAATAAGTAAACAGGCTGCAGTTATAGTTCCGCGGTAGAGGTGTTGCTTAGCATGCTTCAGGCCCAAGATACAATCAATATATAGCTTCAGAAGACCTCTTAAATGCCAGACACTCTGATACTGTTTATTGGACATATGGGGAAAAAGCACGATTCTGTTCTCGCGGGAGACAAAGCACAGCAGTAAAATTTGCTTATTAACTTATTAGCTGAAAAACTAAAACGAGAGCTGCATTTAGTGAGCTTAATGTTGCAACTGTGTTTATGGCAGGAAACAACTAAGTGTTCAGTGTTTCTCTCTAGAAAATATTCAACATAGTGATTGAAATTCTGAGTGCAACCTGCCTAAGAGCTTTTAACCTCTCACATCTAAGCTAGAGACGTCAGTACTTGGCTAGCAGGTCTCATTTTTCAACCTATTCATTTTTGTTGTGTTTTGTTTCTTTCACCAACTCTAGCCCAGTCAAGAGGAATAGTTTTAAGAGGAAACTAGATGCCAAAAGATGGCACCAAGCAGAAATTTCTATAAGTTTGTGATACTCCACCCCTTGTGTCCAAAGCATGTACTCATCATTTCTTCTCACAAGAAAGCTCCAGAAACATCCTACTCGAAAGTTGTCTCAGTCACTGTGTTTCCTTCTCAGCATTCCCATTCTAGAGCAACCTAGCAACGCTGATAGTTTTAAGACCATCTACTGCTCTTGCTAGGCTTTACAAAATAAAGGGCAGTGGTATTCAAGGGCTTTATCACAGGGAGGGAGGCACCAGCAATAATAATTAATGGTGCTTTTGCTAATATTGCTTTATTGTAGAAATTTCTCTCCAGGGGTAATTACCTAAGATACACTATATTTTCTTTTTCTTTGAGGTTAATTTGTTCCTTAATTAATTCCCCTTCTGTTCTATATACATTAGGAAACTAGTGAGAGACAAGAGGCTGCCACCAAGACTACTATGCATAGGGTGTAAATTCATAGGAAAAAAATACCCTTTGGCTGTGAACCATCTTTATATTATAGATCTCAGTCCATGATAGACATCATGGGATAAAAAGCAAAGAGCAGAGACATTCCTAAAATGCTAACAAATGCTTTGTGACTAGAGATTACTAAGTAAAATGGTTGAAATAAGACTCCTGACATATTTAGCTAAACCTAAGAAATTACTGTTTTAATGATACAAAGTTTTCTTTCCAAATTACCATTATCTATGCCCCCTTTTAATGAATCAATATATACAAGTTTCAGTATGTTAATACAGAGTCAACCCTTAGCAGTTATCACGGTGAAAGTCCACTGATTTAATGTAGTTGAAGTGCTTTTTTCCAATCTTTTGGAAAATGCAGGTGAGGACTAACAGTGTTTTTCCAATTAGCGACTTGGGGGATTTAAGCACAATGTTCCCCAAACACCTGCAGTTAAACTCTGAGCAAACCCTGATACTCCAGGCTGTGTATCAGTGGGACTTCAAACACTAAAATTATAATGTCGCTATTTTTGACAACACCACCTGGCATATTATGGAAATCCCTCTGTTACTGGTGACAAAGTCTTAATTCTTGCCAGCTCTTTGACTTCATATCCAAGGTTGGGAAATGTAGCACAGGAGAAAATACAATAGCAGTAAGACTTTCAAACATGATGTTCCAAATATAGATCAGGGTTTTTCCGCCAAGTGGTCAGAAGGGTAAAACATCTTGAGATATTTGCCACCAATTACTACCGTGGAACAAGCCCGGTGTGCATCCCAGGGTGACATTTGGGTATGTCACCTAGTACCCAGTGATTTTCTTTGTGGAATACAAACTGGGCAACTAAACGCTCTCAAGGTAAAAAACATGCAATAGAACACATGATATACAGTTTGTGGAATTTGTCTATAAAAGGCAAGGTTTGATTGGCATTTAACAGACAGATGAATTAATCACACATTACCTTTGTTCACAAAGTAGATTTTCAATATATCATTTGTATCACATTTGAAACAATGTAACAATTAAGGTCAGCAGCTGCTTCAACTGCCAGAGTGGGCTATTTAACACTCCTTACGATCTGCTCTGTAGTACAGAAAGTCATGTTTTATCTATCTCTTCTGAGCTGCTCTCAGGAAGTTACTTTAACTTGTAAAACTTTTCAGCCTTCCCACAGTTTCCAACAATTAATGATTATCTTTGTAATATCATTGCTATACAAGTAACTCCGGGGGCTTGAGAAAAACATAGCTCAAGTTAGCTTGCGACTCTGTTAAATTTTCAAGAGACATTCCCCAAAATCAATACCTAAGGCACAGAAGGATGTTTCTGACATGTCTTTTGGTGTTCGGCACCCAGGGAGTGCATTTGTAAGCCTAACTGCTCAACATAATTGTTGAATAAGATACCACAGACCCTCTTGCTGCTGTATGGAACCCAAACCAGCTCAGTTTCGTGGATTCTCCCGAAAATTAACTCATGGAGGAAAGGGGGTCATCAAGGAAACAGATTCAATGCTTCTTTGGGTAAAATTATTTTTTTTATTATGTAACAACCTGCTAAATCTGAGTGGGAAATATTCCTGAGAAAGTTCTGTAACAATAAGGGAAGAAAACAGACCCTTCGACCTTTTTTCAATGTCTGTCTTCTGAAACAATAGGATTCAAGGAACGTTTCTTGCTCTAAATATCTTTTCAGTCTGATCAATAAGCAATGAGAATGGGAGAAGAGAGGAGCTTCACGACTCATCAATCCCTTGCTTTTAAATGAGGAAAGCAAAAGCATACGATGATCCAGATTTCATAGCACAGATGCTAAAGTGTTAGGGACCATCTTTAAGGTCTTTTTCTTGAACCACCATTGGGACTATGCCAACATAAAAAATGGCAAGAAACATCTTTGACTCATATATTTTCAAAACCTTTGTAATGCAAACATGGGTGGCTTTTACATGTTACACTGAGCAAACAAGAATTCATTATACTTATCATATTATATAATTTTCTAAATTAAAATCAACCCTAGTCTTTTTATAATTTTTTATGAAAAAAATGTTTCCAGATGTGCTACAGATAATGTGGCCAGAAGAAAAAAAAATGACGAATCCATTTTTGCAATAACAGTATGATTGGCAGCCTTTATGGGAGGCTAACTCATGTGATGTGAACAGCTTGAATTCCTCAGGCAGTTTCTCAACTACCAACCACCTCCAGTCCCAGTTTAAAATACAAGCCAATCTGGTCTTTTGTACAGCTAATAGTTGAATTTGATGTGTCTGAAAAGAGGGGCACTGGGGTTTCTTAACCTCCCAACTTCTAGAACGTTTTACCTGGCCACTGGGCTGTGAACGGGCAGATGGTTCAAAGTGCTGCCCTCAGTGGTTCTCGCCCGGGCTTATCTATAAGCATTTAATTAAAAGAACTAAATAAAACATTCAGCTCTGCATGTGTTACAGAACAATTAAAGGTGTAGGCTTATTCTTAGAAAACAGCCCCAAAGAGATATGGACTATTAAGAGCATAGAACAAAAAGGCAAACCTACTGAGGTTATGATTGTTAGTACTCCAGATTCCTGAGAGCACAGCAATTCTTTCTTTTTCGAATGTATATAGTTCAGCCCTGGAAATAGCATCTTTCTTGGAAGTGCTTGGTGCCTCTTTCCATCTGGAATTTTGGTAGCTCAGCATCAGTCCACATAAAAGCCAGTTGCTGCTTGCCTTTAATATATCAACACAGACTCAGAAGCCAGTGCTATGAACATTCTGAAGATAATGCCCATGGAAGAAAATCACATTAGCAAGTATTTATTTATCCAAGACTCTGAAAGTGCATGGTCTCTGTTTTTTCTTTCTTTTGTTTTGTTTTGTTTTTCCAAAATGGCATTTTGTCGAGCAGAAGGCCTAAAGCTCAAGTGTGGCATATCAGGGAGAATCTGAGCAAAAGGAATGACCACAAGACTTGACATGGGTGTCACAGGTGACTCAGAATATTTCCAATTGATGTTCTCTTTTTACATAGCATGAAAGGAATGGCAGACACCCTGGAGTATTTCCCAGAGTTCATGTTCTTTTGTTCTTCATGATCAGAGCATCACCAAAATAAAGGCTGCCACCTAGAATAAAAAAGAAGAACCTCTGACATTGACAATGGTCAAGAGATACGATTTCCAAATAACCAAAAGCTTGTATTTATTTTTAATCAAAAATAAATGTCAATATATCTGTGACTTATTAGTCTACAATGAAAACGCACTTCACTTCCTAATTCTGGATAAATTCAAGTCCCCCCCCCCAATGTATGTTCCCAAGAAACTTTGGGTCTAAAACTAATATGAGTCAACTGAATGGGCCAGAGAACAAGAGCACTTGTCACCACCAGATGTAACAATCTACATGGTAAAAGGGGAGAACAAGCTCCTGCCAGTTGTCCGCTGGCCTCCATGCTCACACTGTGGCTGTGCACGCACACCCACGTGCATGCATGAGTGTGCACACACACACTATAAATAAGTGTAAAACAGCAATATGTGCTGCACATGGAAAGCTTTCTGATGTGAACCTGTGTTTGGCTAGTAGTATCATTTCACAATTAGAATTGGTTCTGGGAAAAACAACATTTCATATATTCCCAAAGCAAGAATAATAAATGAACAATTGATGAGATTGCTTAGAAATCTGTACACAATGCATTTGTAACCAGAGAAACCTTACCTTGCCTGAAGAACTTAAGATTAACTCATCTGTTGACACTTGTCTAAGACATATGTTTATTTGAGGGCAATTTAAGTATGTATGATCTGATTAATCCAACTTCATGATAAGGCCCTTAATTTGTTTTATAGTCTTTAGGGAATGGGTGTAGTGACAAACCCAGCTAATGTAGAACTGACTTCCTTTTGCCTGTTCATAAAGACATAATTTGGAGAAACTGGGTTTTTTTTAAATTTTTATTTTTTTATTGAAAAAAAAAATTCCTGCCTCCTCCCAGCCTCCCATTTCCCTCCCCCTCCTCCCACCCCTCTCTCCCTCCCCCCACTCCTCTCCCCCTCCCTCTCCAGTCCAAAGAGCAGTCAGGGTTCCCTGCCCTGTGGAAAGTCCAGGGTCCTCTCCCCTCCGTCCAGGTCTAGGAAGGTGAACATCCAAACTGGCTAGGCTCCCACAAAGCCAGAACATAAAGTAGGAACAAAACCCCATGCCATTGTCCTTGGCTTCTCATCAGCCCTCATTTTCCGTCATGTTCAGAGAGTCCGGTTTTATCCCATGCTTTTTCAGTCACAGTCCAGCTGGCCTTGGTTAGCTCCCAATAGATCAGCCCCATTGTCTCAGTGGGTGGGTGCACCTCTCATGGTCCTGACTTCCATGCTCATGTTCTCCCTCCTTCTGCTCCTCATTGGGACTTTGGGAGCTTAGTACGATGCTCCAATGTGGGTCTCTGTCTCTATCTCCATCCATCGCTAGATGAAGGTTCTATGGTGATATGCAAGATATTCATCAGTATGGCTATAGGGTAGGGTCATTTAAGGTTCCCTATCCTCAGCTGCCCAAGGAACTAACTAGGGACATTGCCCCGGACACCTGGGAGCCACTCTAGGTTCATGTCTCTTACCAACCCTAAGGTGGTTCCCTTAATTAAGTTATGTGATTCCCTGCTCCTCTATCCAACCTTGTTTTATCCCTAATCATCCCGTTTCCCCAAGTTCCCCCCATCCTCCCCTTCTCACTTTTCTCTCCCCATCTCCCTTTACCCCCATCCCACCCCACCCCCAAGATCCCAATTTTTTGCCCAGTAATCTTGTCTATTTCCCATAGCAGAGATAATAACTATATGTTTTTCTTTGGGTTCACCTTCTTATTTAGCTTCTTTCGGATCGCAAATTATAGACTCAGTGACCTTTATTTATGGCTAGAAACCAATTATGAGTGAGTACATCCCTTGATCCTCTTTTTGGGTCTGGGTTACCTCACTCAGGATAGTGTTTTCTATTTCCATCCATTTGCATGCAAAATTCGAGAAGTCATTGTTTTTTATGGCAGAGTAGTACTCTAATGGAGAAACTGGTTTTAATGGTATGAAAATTGTGGCTGCAGATCCCTAAAGGTACAAATGAATTTCCTATGCATCACTTTATTTTGATAAAAAAATAAAACTGAACACAATTAATAAGGAATTTACCCTGCACATCAGATTGCTTATTGGGAGTAGTTCTCTAGATCTAGCCTTTGGCTCCTCCTATCTCTGTCTTAGAAAAGACATGATAGGGCAGAAAATTACCCCTTCAATCTCAGTTCTTTCAGGTAACAAACATACTGGAGCACCCCAAGGTCTGAGAGGCACTGAGGAGATAGCATCCTGGATTAAAATGCACATTTCCTGCCCTGAAGTTCTAGTAAATAGCACAGAATTTACCACATTTCATTTGTGATATTTATAGGCTAAAGATCTCATCCTCCAAGCAGTAAGTTCCCAGTAGATTCTAGGAAAAATCATTTTTATCACTGTAGATGGTCAGTCCACAAGCAGTTGTTAAGAGGCCATGATGAAGTATAGCCAGATAAATTTCAAAGAATGCTTTTGCTTACAAGAAATGATTGTTCATGCTCCTCAAATAAAAGGGTTTAGTATCTGAGAAAGAAGAGCAGACAAACACAGTATCTTACATTATTCCAGCATTGAATTGAGAACTATTGGCAACGAGCTTGGGGTACAGAACGAACTGAGTAGACTGGGATGATACAGTGAGAGGCCTCAGATTTCCAGGATCAAATATAGCATCTAACATCTCTTTTAGTACATCGTGCCTCCATGTTTTCAATATATCCAATGGGATAATGGCCTTTTCTACTTCTTAAAGTTATTACATACCATAAAGGCCAGCATGATACAAAAACTCTAAAGGTGCAGTGGTGGTACACATAGCTTGGCAGCAGCCAACAGCTCTCTAATTGAACTTAAGACCCAATGAACAAAAGAGAAACCTAGCCAGAGTAAGTGAAGTCATGGATCTTGGAGGAGAACCTACAACTATTGCTTTCCTAACCAGCCTAATCTCTAACTATATTCTAAACATTAATCCTTAGACACACAGATGAGTGTATTCTTCACGCATCATCAAAGAACTCTTTGCAACAGACCATTACAAAAAAAAAAAAACCACAATTCAAAATTCAGATCCATTTTGTTCCAAAGGATGCATCTATATTCTACTCCCACAACTAAGGCTTAGGGTACTTTGTGGAAGAAGGGGCAGAAAGAATGTAAACGCCAGAGGACCAAAAAGTTTGCTATGAGATTACAGCTTCTAGTATTGTCAGAAACTACAACCATAAAGCCTCACACCACAACATGACTGCCCAAACATGAACTGAAGAAAGACCATAATAAATGATGCAGAGTGCATAGGACAAAGCCTACAACGCCTCAACCCTACACAAAGAACTATAGGCAACTGAGGAGTGCTGAGAATGAGGACATAAGGCTTCTCTGGGGACGAGCACACCTATTAGTTAAACAGACACGTAAGGAACATTAATCAGATTGAGCAGGTTATAATTAGGGATGCATATACATATATGCATGCAGTAAAAATGGATGAAAACAGAGGCCATGAATTTAAAAGAAAGCAAGGAAAGGAGTATGGAAGGGTTTCAAGAAAAGAAAGGGAAGGAAAAGATGCTGCAATTATAACCTTAAAAATAAAAAAGATAATACATCTCCAATAGGACAAAAACTAGGACAAAATTTCAGGAATATGAACCTTATTACTGATCTTAAGACTATTCCAAGAATAAGTGTTTGAGAACAAAAACTTAGTGACTGGAATAATTCTCTGCCTACTTCTGGTGAACTCAGAACTGAATGCCAAGAAAACGAAGAACTCCTTAGTCCATCTTTGACACATTAGCCCACCTCGTTGAATACTTGTGGACTTCAACCTCTGACTTTCATACAGAAAAAGTGTAACTTGTCTCATGTACGTTTAAACCCGGAAACTTAGATCTCAGACGATGTCATACCACTTGTTTGCAGAAAAAGAACCTTATCCTCTGCAGACAGCAGGTTCCACCTTGGCTTTTCTCTCTGTTGACTGAGTACATTTTGAAAGTCACTTCCTTCCCTTTATGAATGTCAGTGTCTTTGACCAAAAAGATAGAAGTTTAGATGACCTGCATAATTCCTTCACGCTCAAAAAATTCAGTGATCTTAAAGATTATTTTTATTTTTCCAACATTCATGAAAAATTTAATCCTACTTAGCTACGATATGCACATTTTTTGCAAGTACCTCTCAAGCTAGACATGATATTACATACTCAGAATCCCATTACTCATCAGGCTGAGTCTGAAGAATAATTCATTCAAAGATAGCCCAGTGACGTACCGAGTTGGAGGTCAATTTGATATGTACAGTGAGACCCTGCACATAAAGAAAATATATGCTTTGAATATCTTTTAAATTTCTTCCCTGTATATCTAATTTGTTATCCAACTTCTCTCTCTTTTCCTTTTGCACAAGATGCCAGGTAATGTCATTAACGCTTCGTTGAAGTCATGACCCTCCATGATCCTCTATGGTTCTTCATGGTACTCCAGACTGCAATTCTTCCTCAAATGGTCCAGCCAATGCTGATAGGGAAACGTACTCATCCTGAGCCCATCCTGACTCCTAATGATTGTTTCGTTCATTTCTAAGTATTGGTGCTGTATCTATTCCAACACTAGGAGCTAGAAAATTACCAAAACCATGCCTGAAATTTATGTCTATTCTTCTTTTATGTTTTCTGAATTTGTCTTCTTCCTCTTCTAGCACACTTTACTCCTTCCACTATGGATTTATGAAAATAATTCTATAATTTAATTTTTTTAGAATTTTCTGGAATGCATCGATAGCAGCAAACTGAATATGATTTAATGAGCTTTTCTTACATTCTGGAGAGATTTGGTGTGAGATAAATTATTCATATTATCTTTATTTCCATCACCATTTCCATGTTAGATTGCATCTGATTGGGAAGTAAATGGAGGAATAATGTTGACATCCACTTTTAAAGACAGGATCTCTCTATGAAGCCCATGCAAGTCTCATGCTCCCATTCTCTTGCCTTAGCTCACCCAGGTTCTGTGCTTTTAGATATCTACCACCATAATCAGACATTGTTATACTTACAAAGTCAACTTCTTCAGCCATTAGCTCCATTCCTACCTATTGTGTCTTCTCTTGAAAGACAAGTCAGAGTAAAACAAAATCAATAACAAACTCTGCTTCCATTTTATATTCTGTTTTGTACTGTCCGCACTTCTCATGAGTTCACGCTCAGTTTCACGCTGAGCACAGATACTCCCAACTCATCTATTCCCCTTATTCCTTAGCCTCAATCCTCTCGTGCATCCCATCCACCAGTGGGACTTGGGGATTATCTTCTCTTTTTTATGGGGACTATACTGTATAAATTATTTTTAAATCCTTCTTTCTCTCTTAAACTATATTGCTCAAATAATTTCTACTTATACAAAGGACAAATCTTCTTTGAAAATGCTTTGGTCTAAAACATATAAATAGATCTTGGCTTTCCTCCTTCCTCTCCTACTAATAATAACATAACAGGGTAGCTTTCTTCCAAACTTCACGCTACTTCCCCATCTTTAGAAGGTGCTTCCTTTCTCATTGAAAATGATGTCCAGTGTAGGAGTTTTCTTCACTTCCTCATGCTTTCTCCAAGAAACCATCTGGCCACTTAGCAAGTCAAGAATGTTCTAAGGGCCCAGCTTTTCAACAAATGAGACAGAGAACTCAGCTGACAACACACTGGACATCTCTCGACCCCAAATTTTCAATTTGACATTAGAAAAAGAAAAGCTCAGAGGTCTGTGGAGAGAATCAATGGCTGGGTCACTAACTGCATCAGCAGTAAACACAGAGCCTGAAAGAGAATCCCGAGAATCCACATGAAGTTAGATGTGGTAGCACACATCTATGACCCTACCTCTCTTAGGGCAAGAGAAGAGCTAGAGACAAAAGAACCCCCAGAAGTCTATGTTTATGGAAAGGTAGAAGGTGAGCACCATCCCCTTAGGTTTCCCTCCACATGTGTGCTACGGCAGGCATGCATTGCATTCACACATGACCATGCATAAACAAGCACGCCTACTGACATCAGGTATGTAGTGGATGATATTCATCAAGCACTACCGCTACTCCTCTATCTTGTGGTTTCTGTGGCTGAATATTTCCATACTTCAAGTCTCAAAATGATGCCCACTCAGTAGAGGTATAGAGGGAGATAGAAGAGCACAGTCATGGTCCTGACAGCCAAACACCTAGTTTGGCATTTTGATTTTCTGCTATGCTGTAACTGTAAAACTATGGAAAGATCTCATGAGTTTGTAGAATTAATTTTTGTATGTTGAAATGAAGATAATATTTATATCAAAAGGCCTTCATAAATACCCAAAAAGAAGATACACATGTGGATTTAGACATACACACCTACACACAAGCGCATGCACACAATCATTATAAATGATCATAGATTTTATAAGTGGATCCATAAAAATGCAAATACCAAATTTTGAATATTGTTTTGTAGAAATAAGATTAGACTGAGGAGGGAGGAAAAGAAGAAGAGAATAATAATCTTTCTTCTATGGTAACTACTTACAAATTCAGAATTATTACTTTTATAACTAAGGAAACTAATTTTAAATGAACAGTTCACCATAATAAAGAGTATTTCGATACTATACCCTATTATTAATTTGTTGTAAATGTGTTTGTAATTTAAGTCTGAATAGCATTTCTTCATATTATTGCTCCATGTTGTTCAATATAGATGACATAGTTAATATTGTACATACAAAAGTTCCATCCTTAGATCTTACCTCAGCAAGTCTGCTCGTTTTTCTAGAGTTAACTGTAGCTCCCTTAAGCACACACGCAGGGGAGCATATACTGCCGCAGTAAAAGCAATGGCAATAGTCAGTCTCTTATACGAGCTTACCACTTTCTCAAGCAGCTTCAGCTCACTCCACATTTTCTCAGTACAGCTAAGGTTCATGCTGCCATTATGTTGGAGCTAACTCACTCTCTTGTGCAGCTTTTCTTAACCATAAGTTGTTCTCAGACATTCTGGAGAGGCAGACATAACGCCATAAGGATCTAGCAGTCAAAAGACAAGAACGTTTTTATCTTGAACGCTTCCTTACCCCTTTGGGAGAAGAAAATTTCAACAACTTAGGAACTATGATTCCTCACTTTCAGGAAATAATGCCTTTGGGTATATTTTTGTTTAGTTTCTCTCATTTTATGTCTCCCTAGAAGATTCAAGTTCTAGTGACTCCAACTTGAAGATAATAAAAGCATTGCCTCAAGAAGAAATGTCCTTTCTTCTGCTACCCAAAATATCCAGGTCTCTGCACAGTTGCCAATAGTGGCACATAAGTCCAGTGGAAGTCAGGTACTAGGAGTAATGACAGTACCAATTCAGGGCCGCCTGCACTTTGCCTGAGTAAGAAAAAGCATCCCTGTGCTCTGATGGGTAGTGTAGGCATGTCATCCCTGTGCTC
>JABTXL010002926.1:640413-688843 GCA_025134845.1 Neodon shergylaensis | reverse complement strand
CCATCAGCCTAGGTACTCCATCAGCCGAGACACTCCATCAGCCTAGGCACTCCATCAGCCTAGGCAATCCATCTGTATATCATTTATCCAAACCTACGGGAGTCAACATAAATAAAAATTTGGCAGAGTTCTTGGAAGTTAGTAATAACATTTTAGAATGCTCAAATATTTAATCTTATCAAAAAGCATAAACAGGTTGACTAGCACAGTTAAGACATGTTAAAATTCTGAACAGAAATGGAGGAGGGATGGACTGGGGGGACTTGGGCAGGGATGACTGGAAGAAGAGGAGGGAGGGGAAACTGTATTCAGATGTAAAATTAATTAATTAATTGAAAAATTTGCAAACTAACGTCTCAGCTGAAATTATCACAATGCACATGAGCCAACTACGCCAGATGTGATTCGGTGTTATAAAATTTGGTCCTTTAATGTTCATCTGCCATTTTTTGTGCATTGTCCTTTAAGCAGAAAATAACATAGTTTTTCAAATGCTCTGCACAAACGTAAACTTAAGTCAGTTTAGGGCACTTTAATTAGTTAGATAATTCAGAAAAAGATAATTCTTTTTCAATTTAATTGTAAACTTCATCCCATAATGAATTCAAGTATAGAATGGCTTGAGAATCTTTGGTCTGGATTATTTTTATTTTTTCTCTAGGCAGGATTATATACTCTTTACCGATAGTAAACCAGCTGGTTATTACAGAAAAGAAAAAAGTCTTGGGCTGAGGAGAGAGCGCAGTGGATAACATTCTTGATGCAAATACACGAGGACCTGAGTTCAGTTCTCCAGAATCTTTGTAAAAGCCAGGCACAGCAGCTTGTACCCTATGCTGGAAAGGCAGTGACAGGAATTCCTGGAGGCTTGTTGACCAGTTATTCTAGCTGAAATAGTGTTCTTCAGTTCAGTGAGCGGCTCTACCATAATGAGCCCTTCTCTGTCCCACCAGCCAGCTCCCAAATAATGACACAGACACTAATTAATTATGAAAGTATGGCCTTAGCTTAGGCTTGTCCTACTTGCTATTGTGAGTTAAATTAATCCATTTATATTCGTCTGTATTTTGCCTCGTGACTCTTTTACCTTTCTTTTACTCTGTATGTCTGACTTTCTTCACATCCTATTGTCCCATCTCCTTCTTCCTTCCTTTCTGCCTGGAAGTCCTGCCTATACTTCCTGTCTAACTATTGTCTGCTCAGCTCTTTACTAAACCAATCACAGCAATATATCTTCACACAGTGTAAATATCCCAGAGAATTTTCCCTTCTCTGTGTAAATAGAAAGGAAAGGTTTTAATTCTAGCATAGCAAAACTATGTACAATAAAAACAATTATCAGATAAGAATTATATTTACAGTGTCCAGTCTATCTGTATTTGGCAAATTCAGAGAAAATATTCCATTATCTACCCAATCTTGATAAGTCAAAAATTTGGTACCTAATTTATTTTCTATCCTAACTTGTATTACCAACCCAAAATTATCATTTTAGTTCCTAAAACATTTTCTTAGATAAACAATTTAAGCTTTTGTGTCTCTCAGCCTTATACACCTTATACCTCTTTTGTGAATTTCTCTTCTGATTTTGATAACAAGGAACACTGTAACTGTAACTATCTCACTTCAACTATCTCCATCAGAGACCTGGAAGAATATAATATTACCTAAATAAAATGAGTAAACAGGGCACGCAGAGCAAATAGTTTTCAAAACTATAAAAATGATAGAGACATCTGGCTACCTGGACTGTCACCTGAGTTTCCTATGCAACATTAGGCATCCATATTTGGCCTACAAGTCTAGAATATCTGACAAACTTTTCTGTGAAGCAGAAATTTTGAGGGACTGTCTTACCTTGTCTTGACAAAGTTTGGCAGTCAAAGTTTGTGTCTTATTCTTCCAATTTGGACAGCATACTGTCAACAGTTGAGACAAAGGCAGTTTCTTGCCCAGTAACTAACTTTTGCCACAAAGAAAGCAAACTCCATATGGAGGTTTTGATGCCCGTCATCCTTTTTTTTTTTTTTTTGAAGTAAATAGATGCTGCTAGGAGCATATGTGTCTCACTGTCATGAAAACCTTCATTTATTGAAACATGCCATATCCTATAGGTCTTTAAAGCCTTTAAAGACCACCTATATATCTAAAACATATTTCTGTATGACCTTGAAAACATACCTAACCTGACTATAAGTTTGATTGTTATAGATGACTAACTACTAACCTGCATTTTTGGAATTATTCTAAATGGTTTACAATAATAGCTTTTAAGAGCTAAAACTTTACATTTTTAAATGAGTATCACAGATACAATACCTTAAAAAAGAGTAGGAACATATATACAGTATAACAAAAAATTACCTTAAATTTATATCAATATGGAAAATTCCATACAAATATAAAATATTTGAGATTAGTAGCTGTTTAAAAGTAGACTCAGTAATCCAGCCTTTTATCTCATTATTTCTACACCATATCCCTATACCTTTTTCCCTCCAGAAAGAGATCCCTGCAATAATCTTCTTTGTTTGTTTGTTTGTTTGTTTTCCTGATCATGACCAATAACAACTTGTATCCAACCCCTCTAAATTATGGGAAACATTCATAACCCACCAATTGACCAAACCACCCACCCCACCTCTAGGGAATGTGGTTACTGTGTTCTCTATGCTGCTTCCTGTTGTCTAGGGGTGATGACATTTTTAGGGAACCCTGAGGAAACTGAGATATTAGACAATTACTTCTAGAGCTAGCAGTATCATGTGTTGTCCAGTCTCTGTGTAATGAGAAAGTGCATGATTTATCTGAAGTTCTGACAAGAGCAGTACAAGAGGCTACACCATCTCACCTAGCAGCTTTGAAGTTGTTCTCAATGCAGAATTTTGAGGAAATGTTACAGAGGCATTCTGAGATGCTGGATCACCTGGGCTGCTGGTCTTTAATTGGTATCTGGTCCTCTTTTTTCTGAAAATACATAAACTTTTAAAGGTAAAACATACATCTGTATTCACACAAGTGTAGAATGTGTAGTGTGTACAAGTAAAGACGAATTTTTTGTTTTATGCTGGAACAGATAGAAGGCAGCTATCAACTTTAGGAGTCTATTTGTACTGCATAACCAAACCTCTATCCATGCCATTTGAAAGGATGGCATGGGATAACAAGTCATGAGGACTCTGTAGCCAACAGGATTTATCATGTTTCATCAAGTCTCAGAGCTGTTCCCATAATTAAGGGATCAACTTGTATACCACCTGTCCTGTAGTCTTTCTTGGCTCTTCCTCTCATAGCTGTAGCCAAGATCCTCAAGAGGTCTTTTCTAGTCAAATCTGATCTCAATTAAATTTGAAGGAACCCATAGATTTTCATCTCCTATGGAAATAAAAGCATAACCTATCCTTCAACGCAACATATTTTCCAACTTCCATTTTGAAGCCAATATACCCCTAAATTATATTAGGCTAGTTTAATTCAACATACCCCTTACACAATCCAATGTCTCTCAGCAACTGTCATTTCATAGTCATTAGTATTCAAAAAATTCAAAATTAATAAAGCACCATAGAAGATCCAAACTCCCTGTGTTATAGTATTTTCCATCCTTTCATAGCTTATTTTTATATTACTTATTCTCTTTTTAAAGATTTTATTTTTGATTATTTATTTTTCTATGACTATCTATATCCATTTTCTTGCCTTTCTTTACTGTATAAGCACAGTTTTAAGTATACTTTACCTGTTCAGAGGTTTACTCAATCTAGAGTATGCAGGATTCTCCGACAACCAGACAAACCTTTAAAATGGCCATGCCGTCTGCCTCACAACCCTGAGAGCTGGCTCCACCCAGTCAGTTCCATGAGAGGCTAGCCTCATGGTGGCACCTGCCATGTTCACTGCCCCAGTTCTGGGGATTCACTGAGTCCAAGAAGCAGGTGTTTTGCCCAGTGGACCAGCTGCTCGAGTTTGCACAGCAGGGCCTCTCAAAAGAGCTCTGCTTCCGTACGCCGAATCTGACCAAGAGACCCTGATTACCAGGAAACCATGTCGAAAAGCTGCATCTGATTTCATGTTCAGAGTCTTTTTTCTTCTTTTATTTTTTTCTGCTTTCTCAGGCCTTACGTGGTTATACATGGCCAAATGTTGGGCATCATATATAACTAGTCTTTCTCTGTCCCACCAACCAGCTCCCAAATATCTATACAGAGACTTATTATTTATGAAAGCTTAGCCTGAGTTTAGGCTTGTCCCACTAGCCCTTATAACTTAAATTAACCCATTTATATTAATCTATGTTTTGCCTTGTGGCTTTTTTAGTTTTCTTTCATTTTACATGTCCAAAGTTCTCTGTGATGGACGAGGGTCATTTGTTTATGTGTTACTTACATTAATTAATAAAGAAACTGCTTGGCCTTCGATAGGACAGAAAATTAGGTAGGCAGAGTAGACAGAACAGAATGCTGGGAAGAAGGGAAGTGAGGCAGAGTCACCATAGCTCTCCTCTCCAAGATGGATGCAGGTTAAGATCTTACCGGTAAGCCACCACCTCATGGTGCTACACAGATTATTAGATATGGGTTAATCAAGATGTGAGAGTTAGCCAGTAAGAGGATAGAGCTAATGGGCCAAGCAGTGTTTAAAAAAATACAGTTTCCGTGTAATTATTTCGGGTAAACTTAGCTGGGTGGCAGGAAGTGGCCCGCCGCTCTTATTACTACATCTCTGTATCTTCTTGGCATCTGAAACACATCTAGATCCATCTTCTTCCTTTCTCACTGCCTGGAAGTCCCATCTACACCTCCTACCTAACTATTGGCCAGTCAGCTCTTTATTAGACTGATCATACTAATATATCTTTACATAGTACAAATATCCCACAATACTCTGCCTCCCAAAATAAGATAAAAAGTGATAGAGTTAAGCAGCTAATGTCAGCATCTGGCTTCCACACGAGGGTGCACAGATATTTACACACATGAGTGCATAATATACATGTGAAATTGTGCATCTTTACGTAGTAGTTTTGCAGCTAGTATGTTTATTAAAAGAACACTAACTTAACAAACTGTGGCAGTTCATCGTGGGCATCTTAGAAAAGGGTAAGTTGTGTAGTATGTAAGTACAAAAAAAAAAAGGCACAGTGAGTGGGGTTTCAGAGAAGGCTTCCTAAAAGACAAAAGGCTGAACATGACTTTCACGAAAAGTGACGAGAAGGAAAAAGATTTTCCCAGTAGAGAGACCATTCAACACAGATATATCCATAACTTTTCAAAACTCATGTGTTAGTGTGGCTTTATGTACTAAATCTGAAATGTATGTTTCAGTCAACTTGAATAAAGCCATGCACTTGTCCCACAATCACAGTGATTATTGACTTTCACTTAAACCTCTAATCTGAAAGGGGAGAAAAGCCTAGCACTCACTGCTTTCTAGCAGCCTAACAAGAGCCATTATGTGTATTTCATGTTATTTTTCACAATAGGCCTGATGGATAAGTGGACATTATTTTTTTCTTCTTCATGAGCTTAAGGTTCAAGGTAGTTAAATGACTTTCTCAAACTTACACAACTGAGTAGCTGCCAAAGTCAACTCAATTCCTTTTTCCACTGCTGCTCCTAAAGGGGAAAAATTAAAAATGGGTTTGTACCTGGAAAGGAAACCTAGGTCCAGTCTGTTGTCATGGGCCCAGCTGACCGAGAGCAGCTGATGTACAAGCAAAGGATGGCTGAAATATTCATCATTCAAAAAGACATTTGTTAACTCTATCATTAACTGCCATAATGGTGTTCAATAAGGAATGACTCATGCATTGACTTCCGTTTACATACTTTACTGCTTCCTCGAGAGCGTCAAAGTACACGGGATCAATAGCTGTAATATCATGCCATTATTTCCAAGAATCAATAGTGAATTGCCAGAACAAATAATCGCCATGTGTCACACACTATTTAAGACTATATTTTTCTTTCCAGCACCCCATTCTCTCACTCTATCACAAGACGCTTCCATGCACAATTATAAGTAAATTGATAGAACTATAATTTCCAACCAAGACTGAAACTTTCGTGAGTTCATTTAATAAGTTTGCAGGTTTCTCTCATGTTTGTTGGTGGCAAATGGTGGTGATTTGTTCTTTAGGACATGATTCGAGTCTATTTTCAAAATTAATAGTTATCACTGGGTGGTGGTGGTGCACACCCTTAATACCAGCACTTGGGAGACAGAGGCAGGCAGATCTCAGTGAGTTTGAGTTCCAGAACAGCCAGGACTGTTACACAGAGAAATCTTATCTCGAATCACCCCCAAAAAGAAGTTTGTAAGGAACTTTTACTTTGAAAGTTTTGGGGTGATTTTGCGACAGAACCTTACCACATAGCCTTGATTGGACTGAAACTTACTATGTAGACCAGGCTGACCTCAAACTCATTAAGATGCACCTGCTTCTAATTTCCAAGTGCTGGAATTAAAGGTGTGCACTACCATGCCTGGTGGAACTTTTGTTTATAGCCTGCTCAGTCACCATCAGGTTCATGGCAGCATTACTTTGTCAGCTCTATGAGGAATTTACAAAGACAGTTCTGGGTTCAAAAGAAATAAAAATAATAAACCCTTAAATCTTGATAATTGCTATTTTAATAAAAGTAGAAAATAATTTATATGTAGATATCTGTAACTTCGTTGATGTTTACTAAGAATTCTATGATGCCTTCAATAATATTCTAAATAGGAAGAATATAAGTAAAATAGTTCTGAAAATAGTATCTAGTTCCATATGTTCCTTTATAGACTTTGCCTAAACTGGGCTTCCCTAAAAACTTAACATGTAAGAGATGGCTCTTTAGCTTAATCTCTTCTTTGTCAGTGGAGAAGTATATTACATTCTTTTGTCTTGCAAGGGTCTTTTTGTTTGTTTCCTGGGTTTATTTTTTTGCACTCACACGCACGTGCATATGTGTATGTGTGTGTGTGTGTGTGTGTGTGTGCTGTTGTTGTTGTTGTTTGGTTGTTTTCAGAGATGGGGACAGAAAGAACCTAGGGTATCCTAGGTGTTGGACAACTGTATCTCACAAGTCTTTGATTCTGAGTTAGTCACTAAACAGTATAGGAAAAACAGTCAGTATGCTTTACTTTCTTGAGTTAGGGAAAATTATGTCATGATTTCATCTTAAATATTGTGGCAATGGTAAAAGTTTTGTTATGAATTTTTAAAAGTAAAGCAAGATTAATTAATGAAAATGATGAGAAAACAAAAGTTACTTAGCTTTGTGTTTCTTTTTATTACTGTCTACTAGACCAGAGAAATTTAATTAATTAATTATTCTAAGTCAAAGAGTTACTTTACTGCCACTCATATGAGACTCACCCAGTTGAGAAACTAAAGCGGTGACGCTGATGCTGAAAGTTCAAAGCTCTCAGACGATAGTCTTGGTTCTAACAATAAGAGCTCAGTTAGCACTTGAAGCCACTATGTGCCCAGGCTGACTTGGAACCAATGATCCTCCTGCTCCAGTCTCCCAGGTGCTGAGATTATAAGCATATGTCACCACAGTTGCTTGATCACTGAACTATTTTATAAAGCACATTGCAACACACTGTTATAGTTCTGTGATTTGGTCAGGTCAGTTGCATTAATCATTCTATGCTTAAGGACATAGGGAAGGGAGATAATAAATTCACTCACCTAAAGTCAAAAAGAACTCAGGGACTAGAAATCACTTCCTTCCATCACTATGTAGAAACACCCAAAGTAACTGGCATTAGAGTGGTTCCTGTTTAAAATTCAGAAAAGCACGACTGGCAACCAGAAGTAACTGGGTGATGTTTGCCTTTGGAGAATCTTGAGAAAATATTGACAAGAATAAAGAGATGAGACAAAGAACCATCAAAGTCTATACTGTCTGTGTCTGTGGTCGGTAACAAATTCAATCCCAGATTCAACTGTTCATATTTCACAAATATAACACATATGCTGAGTGCCAAATGCCTATTTGTTGATAGTAATGCAATTACTATCTTATATAAGATGTTCAGGATCTGTCTCACCAACTGCTTGATGTATGAACAGAAATCTGAAGGATATGGGGGAGGAAGCCATATGAGACGATGGGAAGAACATTTCTGGCAAGTTAGACGAAGCCTGAGGTGTCAGCCTGCTCTAAAGCAATTGGAAGGATGACTACAGCTAGAAAGGCTTAGGATTCAAAGGATGGAGGAAGTGAGGTCAGAGAAGCCGTGCAACCTAGAAATGGCAGAACCTTGAAGCAAATGTTCTTTTTTGCTCCAGACTCTAAGATGTAGCAGGGACACTATCAAAGACAGAATGTACACATTTAAAAAGCATCTCGATAAATCAAGGAAAACTGTTTGAGGAGTTGAATATATAGCTTAATAGCAGAGCACAACACACACGCACGCACACACACACACACTCACTCACCTTTAAAACTACTAAACATGTTTATAGAGGCCACGTATAAGGTTGACACCCTACTACATAGAACTAGAGTCACTTTGGGTATAGCAGTAATTAAACATAGGTGAGCCCCTTGTATCCAACTGCCATCTTTGTCCTCAAGAATCAACACTAGAGTCATGTGCTTATCAAAGTTATAATGTAAGTATTAATCTGTACACTGTCTATTCCTACCACACAACTGTTGATCACAACTAAAGAAAGCAAAACAACTGAGTGATGCTTGCTTGCTTGGCCCTCAGTGTTGAGAAAATAGAACGTCTTTCTTTGCCAGTGTCTCTCCTCCTGTAGCAGATCATCTCCATTCTAATCAAATGACTTCAAGCCATATTCAGGTTGTCCTGACCTTTTGCAAGTCTTTTTCATAGCAGGAATAACAAGTTAGCCTACTCACGTCACCACAAAAATGTATTTTTAAAGATAGGAATGCTCAAAGTACTGTGAGCTACATTGATCAACATGTTGTCATTCCTTCGACAGTTTTTGAAGTATTTTCTTATGCCAGGCACCGGAAAAGAGACAGAAAATGTTGTTAAGGGACCCACTCTCAAACAGCAGCCTCTCCTGCAGGGCCATACAACCAGCCGCAACATGAGGTGGCCACAGTTGTATTGGAACAATTAAGTCCCTTGTTTGCTGCTGTAGAGTTGGAAATATTGCTCTATGTCTGGCCTCTCTTTTGATTTTTGGAATAATTTTGAACAAATTACATGTCTTAAACATAGTTAGAATAAATGCAAATCCTAACAGAGGGACTAGGAAGGAATGCAGGAGTCAAGGCCTAATGAGAGGAACTGAGGGACAACCCATTTAAAACTCATATGCGTATTTGTGCAAGGATACCATACCATACAGGACACATGACCAAAGCCAGTGTAGTTGTCTTCTACATTTCAGTGAGATCATCTCCTCTTTGAGTTGCAACAGCCTTAGACTTTTTTGATTTATAAATAAAACCATGATTTTTTACTAAGACAATTTATTCCTTATCAAAGAGGAAAGAAATTACAAATTCCTCAACATTGTTTAAAAAGTTTGGGAAACTGAGATTTAATTCAGTGTCAGACAACTTCGCCAGCCTGATTAAAGCCTTGAATTCTATCTTCAGCACTACGGAAAGAGAAGAGGGTGAAAAAGGATTGGGAGGGGGACAAAGAGAGAGAAAGAGAGAATGAGAAGAGAGGCAATGTCTCAGAATGCCCACATACATGCTAACACCTAGACACACGTGCCCATATGCTGATACTCACATACACGCCCATACATATACACACATGCACATATACTGTGAGCACTTACATGTGGCAGAAAGAAGGGAAAACAAAGGTAGGACAAAGAGGTATAAGAAGGTACTGAACATCATTAGCAATAAAACTGAGCAAGAATGTATAATTTTCCCTCAAAAGCAACATGAATAAAATCGGAAATGAAAAGTTGGTATAGGTAGAAATTCATTAATAGTTACTGCTTTCATTATGAAAGGAAACAGAGCTAACATATTGCATATTATCATGAATTTCCTACTTTGGTTCCACCTCATCAAAAACAACAAGATAATCTTCCTTGGCATTTCAAATTTGGAAGCCATTTCACATAATGCATTGACTAAAAACATGCTCTCCATGGGTATGAAGCTGTCTCCTTCTTAAATCTCGTCTTTGCCTATTGAGTTTGTCACACAGGTAACTCTAATTCTAGATATTTTCATAGAACCAAGCATTACCTATAAATATAATACATTGCCCAGAGACTCAAGAGATATGAGTTTAACCACAGTCTTGAACATACCTTTTCACTTTCTTAGCCTTCGCCTATGGCATACATCAAATAGTATTTGATAGGAGCCTTAATTTTTCTTGAGGTCTTTAATAAATATATTCAATGTGAAAGATATCTACACACACACACATCATATCACATAAAAATACAGTCATAGAAATAAATTATCACATCACGCTTTTTGTTTTGTTTACAAAATCACCATGGAGTAGTTTCTTCATTTTCTTTTTGGTACCACTAACACTAGCTTCTTTTACCCTCTTCATCTCAGCTTCATCAGACAATACTGCTACTTGTGGGATCATTTTTGATTGACAGAGGCCAGAATGCCACTTTTCCTATTTGTTTGGAGCTTATAATAAAACTTTTCAGAACATGTTTTGCTATGAATTTTACCATAAGAGAGACAGCAGGTAAAAAGTCTGGAAGGGAGAGCGGAAGCTGACACCAGCTCGTTTGCACCCTAAATGGTCGTTAACAGTGCACAGGTGCTATCCGTTTGCTTCATAGGCCGTTATCAGAGTAAAGGTCCATGATAAGCCACAACAACAAAGGGTCGCTGAAGAATTGTAAGACACATTCAGCTTTACATCTTTTCAATTTTGTTTCAGACTGCTAATATAAAAGATCAACATTTGAACTTTAAGTCATTTTTAGCCTGTCCCCCCCCAAAAAAATACCAAACAATAAAAGCAGCTATATCGCTCCATGAACTATTTGTGTTCCTGCCTCCTGCGTGTATGATTTCCTGCTTGCTGCAGGGTCTACACTCATCTCAAGTGTCAGTCAAGCACCATTCAAGGCAGAAGAACAGGGACTCAGCTGTCTGAGTGGCACTCTTACCTACAGAATAAACTCCTAAGGAATATCCCCCCAACCTTAAGCCAGGCCCTTCACATCCATCCAACCCCTGTATGTCAGGCCTCTAAAGAACACTCTGCTGGCAAAATTAACAATTTGGTCATCATTTTCAGGCTTGGCTTTTTGTTTGTTTGTTTGATTGGTTGGTTGGCTTCTGTTTTTTATAAACTGAGGTGTGGTTGAGGGGGTGGCTTATTATTGGAGATATGAGAGCAAAAGTAGCCAGAAGCATCTGCAAGAGTCCAGAGCAGAGAGAGAAAGTAGCAGACTGGACAGAGCCAGCAGACTGGGTCTGGCCCTGAGAGAAGTAGGGGCAGAGCAGAGAGATAGGTGTAGAAGAGAGATGGGGAGAGTGAGAGATGAAGACAGATACAGGCAAAAGAGATGAGCGCATAGCAGGGCCATTAGAGGCTTGAGGAACTGGGGAGGGAAGTTTAGGGGAGGGGAGGGAGTGGAAGAGCCAGGATGCCAGCAGGGACTCTGAAAAGTGTAACAGGTGATTGTGATATCATCCAGGGAGCCAGGAGGACAGCATGCACTTTGGTATGCTAATAGGAACCACAGAGAGCCATAGGCCCCTTTTGCAGTGATGAGGAAAATGGCTCCTTTTGGTAGAGGGGAACCCGGTCCACAAGTTCCTGAGGAATGTTGACTTTTATCTACCTCCCCAGAATTTAGGGAAATGAGAGTTTCCTTTAGACACGACAAGTTCTTCTTATTTATTTATTTATTTATTTATTTATTTATTTATTAAAGATTTCTGTCTCTTCCCCACCACCGCCTCCCCTTTCCCTCCCCCTCCCCCAATCAAGTCCCCCTCCCTCCTCAGCCCAAAGAGCAATCAGGGTTCCCTGACCTGTGGGAAGTCCAAGGACCACTCACCTCCATCCAGGTCTAGTAAGGTGAGCATCCAAACTGCCTAGGCTCCCACAAAGCCAGTACGTGCAGTAGGGTCAAAAACCCATTGCCATTGTTCTTGAGTTCTCAGTAGTCCTCGTTGTCCGCTATGTTCAGCTAGACCGATTTTATCCCGGGCTTCAATTTCAATTGAATTCAAGGAGCATGCTAGTCGTGTTTATAACCATTGAAGCTTTTTAGCTTGAAATACTCTTAAGAGAACTATTTGTCCCCATTTTTGAAAGGTAAATGCAATGCTAGTGTTGTTAGGATGAGTAACAGGGTATATGAGATTTGAAAAGGCATGAGTTCTGAGCTAATTTTTTCGAGTGCCCCATAACTGGTTTTGTGGCGCTTATAGGAGATGACACTTGGAGAGTCAGTTGACCCTCAGTGCATAGGTGGCCTCACCCATCACAGACCAGTGGGAGGCAACTGTGAAAGCACAGCTGAGAACTGAGGAACTTTGGTGTAAGTGACCGACGCCATCTTTACCGACAGTACCCGTTAGCCATGCATGCAAGTGCAAGAATGGAAACTTCAGAAAAAATGTTACTGCTGAAACTTTGGTTTCAACCACAGATGGTTCAATAGCATGAGAGCCCATTAGAAAACAACCAGAATCAAAGTGAGCATCAAGGTTGTGAAGACACAGTCACTGAGAAATGCCACACGGCGTTTGCAAGGAACATCGAGGGGGATTCTTACTTAGCAGATATTCGATGTGGAAGAAAGTCTTATGAAGACGAGAATACTATACTTATTTTAGTATTTCATATGCTTCAAGGAAATGAGAAGATAGTGAGAACAAATTGTTCTCAACCATGTCAGACCAAATAGAAAAGGGATTTGTGTGTTAAGGGGCCTAGTTCATTCCCAGAAAGGGAGTCAGTCACTCTATGTAACAAACAATAGACTTCTGTGGACCCCACAGCCCCTTCTCTTGAAGGAACTGGTCCATTGAGGGTGGTGGGTGGGACATTATATTTAAATTTTTGTTATTCATTGTGACTGAAAAATGCTATTTAATCACCTTGTCCTTCCCTGTTATCAGGGCATCTAGAGTTATTTCAGAGTTCAAAATCATTTTTCTCTTTTTCTCTCTAATTTAAAAGTACAACATAAAAATAAATTGTATTGTGCTTCAAGTAATAAAACCTGTACTCATCTGTTAAATGTGTAAATTTCTTTCGATAAAGCTAATTAACTAGATAAAAGGTCTGGATCAGGCTTTAAGCAGTTTCTGTCTCAAAGGGCCTAACTCGGGAATTAATTATGTTTCTCAGAGTCTCTAAAAACACTTTTCCAGATTCATGGGTCTTTAGAAATGAAACATCTCGGGCATCCTGCAAAACATCTTCATCTTTCAATCTACTTAGCAGTGAGTCAAGTTCTTAAAAGGATGCAAGTTCTTAAAACTAAATGTCTTTAAAATTAGGCCTGGATAGTCTTATCATTGAATCACCTATTAACCTCCGAGTTCAGATAACATTGATTGAATTTCTACTCAGCCTCACTTTTCAAGCACTGTTAGCATTGAAGTGACCATTCGTTGGGGGCTACTTTGCATAAGTGAAGCATAAGTTAAGCCCTGAACGTGTGTTGTTAACTTAGATATGTGGCTCTTATTGGCTCGCAGGACATAAAGTAGGGTATGTACGAACATGTGGTAACTGTCAGGAGTCTGTACAGTAACATCCCCATGAAAGAAACTACCAGGGCAGTTCAAACCCACCCAAGCTCTGTGATGATTTTCTGATTAGCCCTAAGGGCGCTTGACTTGGTGAAGGCAAGATCCTTAAAGGGAAAGTTGAAGATAATCCTCAAGGCACCATTCTGTTTAATGCCCTGAGCTGGGTTTTACCCTCTCCCAATTCGTGAGCATAGATAACTTTTTAAAAATTCCTCAGAAAGCTTGACCGTAAACCTGCTGAGCATGCTCAAACCAGTACTGTTTATGATGTCCATGCTTTGAGGTTTGTGCTCTAAATTTCAAAGTTATGTTGCTATCACAGACTGAATTTACTCACTTTTGAGGGTTTGTAGTGGGTTTGCAAATCCTTCAAGCTATATTCCTGAACACTGGGAGTAATATAGACTTAAAAGAAAAACAACTAACACAAGATGGAACTGGCAGAAGAAGAAACAACCAACTTGAAGGCATAAAATACCTCCCCAAGACCACTGGCAATGAAGCTTTCTTCCTTCCTACCCCTTTAAACCTTCAGAGTGTCTCTTAACAAAGCTGAAGAGGGTCGAAAATTTTAATTATAGCTTTCCTTTAATTACAGGTTCCTTTGCTATGTTTACCAAACAGCTAGTAGCCCTGAGGGTGGAGTTAGGCTCTTTAAAGTCATGTTTTAATCTCCTTTGTAATTGCAATTTGATTGCTAGTGTAAATTCCCTAGTAGACTTGCCACCTTCAGCACCAACCATTTCCCAGAGTGCATAATTTTGAATTGAAAGGCTGATAGCCATCCAAAAGTTTCCCAGAATGCTTCACAGACTCTTTGAATTATGCATTACACAGAATTCTTTAAAAAGAAAGCAAGAGGTTCCTTTGATGTCAGCTTAGGTTTTTTATCATACTATGGAGTCTTCGTCTCTAGACACTTATCGAGGTGGTTTCTTGAAACCGATGTTCAATTTAGGACCCATCACCGATCTTACCCTAACCTTTATATTTTATTTGAACAGCATCCTGTGTCACCCTGAATGTGGCAGTTTCTGGCAGAACCCTGGTAGTTAATTTCCAAGGAGGGGGTGGGAATTGAGAAGGAACAATTTGTGACAAACGCGCCACCTGCTGCTCAAAATGTGTATTCACAGTAGGGATTTCACCCTAGAAAATTCTTCAAAAGCTTCCCGGGAACAGGTGTGGCCAGGAGCTGTGTGCACACGTGGTTCCCTAGACCCTTATGTCACATCCCAAGGACTGGGGGCCCTGATGACTTGATGCTTTTTGATGATAACCCCTCACGAGGGACAATCTCTGCTTGGTATATTTGATTTTGAGCTATACCCCATCAAAATGTCACCTTATGATTAAGCAAATAAATAACCCCTCCTATTATGTAAAAGAAAATAAGGTTGGCCAAGTTTCTACTATGGTAAGAAAATATAAATTCTAAAACAAGAATGTTTACATAATAGACAATTTCATATTACCATTTTTTTCTGTACACAAAGCATTTTAAAATCCATCAAAGGTTAAGTCATATGGATTGACCTTACATAACAGGTGAACTTTATCATCTGGCTCAGGTCCTTCTGAGCCCTGTGCATTATTATGCCAGGACACACAAGAACTAGGGCTGGCCTAAACAAGCTTGGGTAAACAACATAGAGGAAATCAGATCCCCTCCAGAACAGTAACCATCTCTTGCCGGCATCTACTGTAAATGCATGTTTCAGAATGACAGACATAAAAGAATGAGATGATCCAGCGTGGTGAAAAGATGCCAAACTGGAGTAAACAAGAGAGAGACTGTTTTTCATTGCAAATTGGAACTGGTTTATTCTATTACTCTGTATTCTGTTTATCTGTATATATCTGTATATGTGTTGGGTCAAAGAAGACCTTGAAAAAAAACAGAGAAAGCTTTGCAGTTCTCTAGAAGAGACAAAACTTTTATCTGGAAGAATACATTGGTTCATGGAGAAAGTTACGTTTGAAAGAATGTAGGATTTCAGAATTGGGCACACCACAGCAAAGGGAAAAACACTGATTAAATGAGCCCAAAACCAAAAAAAAATGTTGTACCGTCCACCTACATCATTATCACCTTTCAGCAAACATTTCTTGTAACTTGCTAGGTATCAGGTAACTCTGTTGGTACAGTCATGGATAAAGCAAACATGAAGTCAGACCCTGGAGAACTCACAGCCTGGTGATGCTCAAGAGATGGCTCGGTGAATAAAGCATACAGTACAAGTTTGAGTTCTGGAGTTCAGATCCCTAGAAACCGTGTCAAATGGCAGGAGGACTGGTAGCTCCCCTCTGTTCCCAGGCTCCAAATGCACAGATAGGATTCCCAGAGCGAGAAGGCCAGAAAGGCTAGCCATATTTGTGATACATGAATTTCACTGAGAGACCCTGTCTCAGTGAATACGTTGAAGGACTGGTGGAGGATATTCCCAACATCCGCTGGGGCCTCAACATGTACCTACAATGCTTGTGTATACGTGTGTGCACGTGTGTATGTATATTATATATACATGTGTATATATGCATATATGTATATGCATGTATACATATATGTATATATGTACACTCACACACACAAACACCTGCACACCACACATATGAAAACAGAAGAAGAAAATAAAAACAGTTTATTTATAATTAGTATTTGAGTTTCTGCTGCAGAGGTTATTGCTGGATTAGATATATGTGTGGAAATCATTGACTGACAGGGAAAATAGTCACTTCAAAAAAAATCAATTCAGGAAAGAAGAAACAGTTCAGGAGAATGGAAACAATTCCACACACCTGTAATCCCAATGTAGGCTACATAGTTAGACCTTTAAAAACAAATAGGGCACATGAATTTGCAACATTCTTACATGTGAAATAAGAGTAAGAATTTATGAGTTAAACACATTGAAAACACTGTAGTAGGAGAGTAAAATAACAATAAAAATCTTGCTTTTTGAATTTGGAAATATAAGCAGATTTAGAAGCTTCTCAATGTGTAGATCCGATGTGACTTTAAGCATCTTCATTATTCAGTAATTATCACTATAATTTTAAAATTATGAATAGTTTTCTCCAAGGAACCCTAAATGCTTTATGTGTCTCTTCTAATGTATCTCCCTAGAATTTATATTAAATCACAAAGTGATACATTATTGAAAGTTAAGCACAAACACCATGAGTAGCTATGATATTCAGTTTTAGATTTCCCTTGGGGAAGCACTCAGTTCTCCATTTCACTTTCAGTGAGGTGAATCAAAGCGGAGCCACCATTCCCAGCTTATTGGTGAATATATAATTAACTTAAAAGATAGCCCAGCCATTCTTCCCAGTTCCCTTCTGTATGGAGCCCTCTGCCTTGCTGTCCATCATTCTTTAATGAATGTCATCCAATGAGCTGTCTGGGCTTGCTTTTTATAGCTTCCCACGTTAACATTGGGGAAATTTAAAGCACAGCTTGGCTGGAGGTCAGTAAAGGACCTCTTAGCGTTTCTCCTATCTGTCAGGAGTCAGTTGTGTCTCCTGAAGCCCCAGAATTCATGTGTTCATTAATCAATTCAGTTAATAATTAGTAAGACCTTACTATAGATTAGGCTTTGCACCTACACACTGAAGAAAGAAAATTGATACTCTCCACTATCATGGAAGTTAGACTTTACTAAGAATATGCAAATATATTTATGACTATAATAGTGTGATACAGCTAACTGTAATGGGTTGAACTTTGAACTCTGATTGTTCTTCTTTGGGCTCCCATGATGCTATTCTCTGCAATCTTCCCAGATACCTATGATCCCATGCTGTCTTTCATGTTGGCTCTTTTCTCTTACACAGTTCAAAAAAAAAAAAAGAAATTAAAAATAACTAAAATCCTAGTTTTCCGTCTGCCCAATATTCTTATTTCATTATCATCAGTATTTTTAAATGAAAACCCATAATCATCTTTTATTCTTCTCTCTTAGTGCTACTTCAAAAGTTAAATCCTAGCTCAGCATTGTAGTGGACAACTATAATCCTAGAGCTTGGGGAAAGGCATAGCAGAGCATGGTCAGCTTAAGGACAGCCTGGTATGTATGGTGAGATCCTGTATTAAAAAATGACTAAAAACAAACACCCCAAATATGCCCACTTTCTAACGTCTTCATCCCTCACCTTAGATATTCAATAATCTCCGTTTCCATTCTTATCTTCCTAGAGTTTATTCTTCACATAGAACTAAGAGAAAGCTAGTAAAAACTAAAATCGCATCATAAACTCTGAGTGTTATCCTTTATAAAACAGAGAAAGCCAAGGCCTCGGTGGGTCCCCTTGCCCGTGGGAGACAGCAGCTGGAGAGAGACAGATACACCATGCAGAGAGAGCTGGGATATAGAGTTTATTTAATGGGTTATGGAAAGGGAAAAGAAGGGGGAGGAGCGGGGAATAGAAGAGAGAGACAAGCCTCTCCAGAAGAAGGGCAGACAAAGAGACCTCGCAGACTGGAAAGGAGGCTGGAGATCAGCTTGCTTCAGCTGAAGGGGAGATTGGGGGTGGGCAGAACTTGTCTCTTAAAGGGACAGGGTACACAAGTGACAAGTCAGGCCTGCAGATTACAACACTGAGTACTTCTCAGTGCTAAGAGAACATCATATAACCATATTACCGGGATCCATAAAACTACGAATCTACGGTTCGGTATCATTGAAACTCCATGCGTTTGTTTTCATTTCTTTCCCTTCCTTCTCTATACATCAACTACACTGGCCTTTCATTCATGAACCATAGCAAGTGTGAACCCACTTTAAAATTCATGTTTCTTGTTCTCTCCAACTACAATATTTCTCCTCAAGAACATTGAAAGAGATGACTCCTTCTCATCTTGAGCACAATATATTCCTAAAGAAGCATTGTTTGTTCACACCATTGAAGAATCCTCCCCACTACCTCTGCTTGTCACTCTCAGAATCATTACATCATATATCGTTTTAATTTTTGTCTCAGGATATAATCTATAGAACTGCTGGTTTGTTTAAAACTCACCAGAATATTTGGTACTGGGCAAGGATCACAAATATATTGTTCATTCTTCCAGTGCTAACATCTAGCAGGCATTTGATAAATAAATCATTGATCTGAGATAAGATCAAGAATGATGGGCATACAAAGGGATGCCATGTGTCACAAAACTGAAGGGTCAGCAAAAATAAGATACACCTTGAGACATAAATCAGAATTACACAAGGGGCAGAGACCCAGGCAGAGAAAAGTACATGAGCAAGCAGAGGCAAAACAACACGTAAAGCTCTCCAGGAAGAAATATTTGCCATTACTCCTGGAGCCAGCTTGAGAAGAATGGCCTCAGAGTGGAGTGGCTGGTACTCATGTGGGGAAGCAAGGAATGGGAATGATAATTATCCCTTTGCTAGAGGAACATAATTATTATCAAAGCACCAGTTTATTGCGCAGTAGTTTTCGTGATAACAAAAATGCACGTAAGGATTTTGTTCGTCTTTTGGTACAGGGATCCTAACCTGGGTTTACCTGCAAGCAAGTGCTGTCCCCTGAGATACACCTCAATCCTCACCGAGGAGTTTTGATAACTAGAGTGCCATAGCTAGTAGAGCTGGCTGCAGCATGGAAGATAGTGACAGGTAGGGAAGCCAGGGATCTTAGTTAAAGGGGGTGGGGTGGAGGAACCAGTGATCAGGCTGAAAAGAATGTCTTTCTCTGGAAGTACATAAATCTAGGTTTTCTAGTGTGTTTTGGTAAATGGAAGAACAGTGACATTAACGTTATGAAACTTCTAGTAAAACTTGAATTAAAGAAAAGGGTCTTCTGGCTTTTCCATACACCTCCTTTAACCTGATTTTAAAAATATATTTCTACTGTTTCTATTTGAAAATTTCACATATGAAGAATCTATTTCATCCCCCATTGTCCTCATTCTCCTCCACTCTCACCGAAGCTTTTCTTCCAACAGGCCCCACTCCTTCTTTCTGTTCTTGTGTGTGTGTGTGTGTGTGTGTGTGTGAGAGAGAGAGAGAGAGAGAGAGAGAGAGAGAGAGGGAGGGAGGGAGGGAGGGAGGGAGACCCTCTGAGCAAAACTGTAGGTGATTTCATGAGCATGTGTTGAGATTATCTGTTTAACAGTTCCTGGAAATCTAACAGTGTCTAGATCACCAAAGAAAATCACACACACACACACGCACGCACAAGCACACACACCATTAATCACCCATAGTCACTCAGTAAGGAAAAAGCTTCATCTGTGACAAAATATTGAGGGCTCCTATTTTGGACAGCTGTTGTGTATGTGATCACAGCCGCTGTAGTTCCTAAGTGCAAAGGCCATGTCAAGCCCCAAAGGCACTTTGACAGTACTCTTTTCCCTCTCTGTCTGTTACATTCTT
The DNA here is from genome assembly GCA_025134845.1 of Neodon shergylaensis. NCBI lineage: Eukaryota > Metazoa > Chordata > Mammalia > Rodentia > Cricetidae > Neodon > Neodon shergylaensis. Next base: position 668,748 of record JABTXL010002926.1, on the reverse strand, counting down.
CCATTTCCTTCTTCGGAGATGTTCTCTGAGCCTCAGAGGGCACGATGCAGATGCTCCATTTAGAGATGAGTGCTCAGTTGTCTCTTATTCTCAGCTCTTTGGACATTTATGAGTCTCAGCATTAACTATTCCCCACTACCTACACACAAAAATGGTTTTATGGGTATGAACGAGTAGTAGATTTTCCATTGATAGTCTATGACTTCCCCAGGCATGGGTTCTTAATCAGATTTACCGTAGCAGGTATGAGTTGCCTCTTGGGAAATGGGGCTCAAATCCAATAAGAATACATTGTATATATGCACAATAATTTTTCAGCTGTTGTACCAATGGACACATCCTGATTAACAGTGTGTTATTTTACCTCATGATGCTCAGGGATTTGTGAAATTCTTGATGAAAAGACAATTATTTTTAACTTCAGAATTAAAATGCTAAATATGATTTCAAAATAATCCATTGATATGCTCTCAAAGCATATCAATTTATCCAGAAGCTAATTAACAGCACAAAAGCAACTATCACGTGTAGTCTAGACCCAGGAAGAAGATGTGACATGCTTGATGCTATTTCATGTCACAGACCACATAGTGATCTTTAATGTGAATACCACTTTCCATGAAAACAACAGAAAAAAAATGAATTCTTCCTCAACAAACTCCATATAGAAACCTTCTAATTACAACCTGGGGGTGACTTGGCCCAAGAGTAAAGCACTGTTTGCCTTTCTTTTTTATAAAGATTTAGCTGTTTTATTGCGTATATAAGAACGCTTACCTGTGTGTATGTATGCTTGGTTCGTGAGGAGGCCAGAGGGCAATAGTATCAGATCCCCCTAGAACTGGAGTTATAGACAGCTGGCTATCACCATGTGGGTGTTGGAACCAAACCCACATCCTCTGCAAAAGTAGCAAGTGCTCCTGACCACCACACCATCTCTCCAACTCCAGTAAGTCTTTACTGTTCATTCACTACACACTTAACACAATACTTATTCTATATCGCTGAGACCACCAAATCATCGTGGGATAATAAATCTCGTAGATGAACTCAGAAATCACCAAAGAAAGTTGAACGATCAAGAACAGGACTAGGATAGGACAGAGCATGCTGTCGTTGAAAAGACAAGTGCTAGAATCATGGAGACCTCAGTCTGGGTACTGAAAGGTTTCACTTTCTAGTGCTCACATAACTCAAATTCATTCCTACTAAGTCCCCTCGTTTCTAAATTGTTAAAAGGGATCCACATTATTAAGTTAAATTCTGCGGCATGGTGTAAAACACAAGAATAAATACTGGAAGGGGTGGGTACTCAGAAAAACACATACGGGACAAAAGGCGTGCCTATGACTTTTTGTTCCTTCCATGTATGACAGACAGAAAGAACTGTGGGAAAATATGCAGAGTAGACAGAGTGGGGGCATGATGTAGCAAAAGGAAGGCTTATGAGAAAGGTGTCGGTATCTAGCAGATGCCCAAATCTCAGTCAATTCCCAGGAGCACTGAAATCCCAGAAACATAGCACAAGAAATTAGCAACAAAAGATGAAAGTCTGATGCCACAAAGACGTGAGTTAGCTCTCTGGGTCCTCAGGTATATTCTGTTGATCATAGCTTCTCTTCTGGATCCCACGCTCCTAAATCACAGTTCAGATCTCTGATCAAAATTGGGCAAAAAGTTTTGATCTCTCCCAGTCTGCACGCGATGACCCTTCAGCATCTGTCGCGGGCGCCTTTCCTGGAAGATGCATCTGCTTATGAAATGTATCCCCATGAGCTGCCTCAAGCAGCTCCAGTTTCTCCACTTGAAAGAGCACTTCACTTTATCCTGCAATTATCACAGCTGGAGAGGCTCGATGCCATTTGCTGAATTCGTGGGGTGAAAACAGAAAGGAGAGAAATAGCTGTCATTATTTCTATGTCTCTATGCACATGTAGGAAGCAGTGGATCTAAGGAAACTTAATTTTTCACCTTTCCCCTTTCTTCTGCAGAGATTTTTGTGAATTTCTTCCTTCTAAAACCACACATTATTAGGCAAAGCGTTGAAAGGGGCTTTCCATTCATTCCAATTGCTACCTTAGAAATGGTATTACTTGGGCTTTCAATGAGTTGCTATACAGGGCATTCAAGAAAGACAATCATACATCCCAAAGCTGACAAAAGAAGTGGTAATCCAGGCATAATTTTGAAACTGTTGCAGGAACAGTATTGAAAACTGACCATTCCAGCAGCTACAGTTAGAGACGGAGAGACCTAGCCTAATGCTGTTCTGCTCCACAAGATCAGAGGCAAACAGAGGTCTGTGATCGGCAGCCACAAAATGGATTAGCCTAAAAACAGAGGCTTTTGCAGTGCAATCATTCAGGGATACTTGATCAAAGATGCATAACGTTTAAACCCTCAAATGCCAATTTACATACCATCTTCATCTCTTCAAAGATGCCCGTTATTAGCTCTAAAGAGAAGGGGTAGAGACATGATTCAGTGCTTACAAGTACTAGCTGCTGTTACCAAGGACCCAGGTTCCATTGCCAGCATCTGCACTAAACAACTCACAACCACCGGAACTCCAGTTTCAGAAGATCTGACAGCCGCTTCTGGCTTCTGAGGCTACCTACGTGCACATGATGTTCATACAGACACCAGGCACAAACGAGTACACATAAATCAATTTATTTTTAATTTGTAAAAGTTTTTTAAAGTTTAGGTCTAAAGTGAAAAAGACTTGTTATATTAAAAATAGTTTTTCTAAAAATTTCCCCTCAACTGAAGAATGATGGATAAGGAAAATGTGGTACATTTACACAATGGATGGAGTACTACTCAGTAAAATAATAATAATAATAATAAAATGACATCTTGAAATTTGTGGGCAAATGAACAGATCTAGAAAACATCATATTGAGTAAGGTAACCCAGACCCAGAAAGACAAATATCATATGTACTCACTCATAAGTAGCTTTTAGACATAAAGCAAAGAAAAACCAGCCTATAGTTCACAATCCCAGAGAACCTAGACAACAATGAAGATCCTAAGAGGGATATACATGGATCTAATCTACATGGGAAGTAGAAAAAGACAAGCTTTCCTGAGTAAATTGAGAACATGGGGACCAGGGGAAAGAATAGAAGGGGAGGGGAGAGGAAGGGAAGGGAGTGAAGAAATATATATAGCTCAATAAAAACAATAATGAAAAAAAACAAGCCAAAAAAGACCTTTCCTGCTCTATAGACAACAGATTATAAAATAAAGTAAGAACAGAAGGTAGCTGTATAAAGATGACACATGACAGATTCTGGATGAACATGTGGGAAATTCCCTAAATTCCTCAGAGATCTTTCTTCCACCATTCCAAAACTTACCTTTTCCAAGATTACCATAGGAATGGAGATGACAAGAGAAAGGTTTGGGTTTTCCAACATAAATTCAGACTTTCATACGATGAACCTATCTCCAGGTTCTTACAATGTTTTTTAAATGCCAACTCTAAACAGCAACCACTCCTTTTGGGATCCAGTTTTGCTTTCTCTTTGTTGAATGTAGAGAAGGTATCTAGCTCATAACATATAGAAAGTGTACGGATGTTGTGGGAAAGGAGAGACTAGGCACTCAAAGCTGAAGCATGTCAACTTTCAGGTTGAAAATGCCTGCTGTGATTGGGGTAGTGCAAACACGGTACGGCATCAGGAGCTCAGCTCTGATGCTTGGGTGGGGAAGAGCTGTGAGGGGGCATCAGTGTTCTCTCCAGACCACTGTGTTAAACTGACTATAGCAATGAGTGCCTTAATTTCAGGTTTTCATACAAATTAAGAAGGTAGCATGTTTTGAGTACCTTATGTAAGACTCCCAAATGTTTTTCAGTAATAACATAAAAGACTTAAATATTAGCCTCAAATATACAGGTTACTTCAGAGGGTTATAGCAATATAATAACAGAATACAGTGTGTGTGTGTGTGCGTGTGTGCATGCACACACGCACACACGCACACAAGTTGTATCAACTTTAAGTATTAGTTGATATTTAAGGAGGTCTCTTGCTTTATGTCTCATATTGGTCATTATTTCTTCTTTATTTTTCTTGTTCACTTTTATCCTTTTTGTTTATTCATTTTTAAAAAGAAAATGAACTATCTTTTTTTTTTCATTATACATATTAATCCAAGTTCCCACTCCCTTCCCTCCTCCCATTCCCTCCACATACCCTTCCACCCCACCCTATCCAATCCTCAGAGAGGGTAAGGCACATTGCTTTGGGGAAGGTCCAAGGCCCTTCCTACTATATCTAGGCTGAGCAAGGTATCATCCAAAGTGAATAGGTTCTCAAAAAGCCAGTACACGCAGTAGGGCCAGTGGCCTCCAGTCTGCCCCAGCCATGCAATTGTCAACCACATTCAGAGGGACTAGTTTTGTCCTATGCTTGTTCCTTCCCAGTTCGGCTGGAGTTGGTGAGCTCCCATTAGCTCAGGTAGACTATTTCAGTGGATGAACCCATCATGGTCTTGACCTCTTTGCTCATATTCTCATTCCTCCCACTCTTCACCTGGACTTTGGGAGCTCAGTCCAGTGCTCCAATGGAGGTCTCTGCCTTTGTTTTCATCAGTTGCTGGATGAAGGTTCTGTGGTGATATTAAGATATCCATCAGTATGACTACAGGATAAGTCAAGATCAGGCTCCCTCTCCTCTATTTCTTAAGGTCTTAGCTGGGGTCATCCTTGTGGATTTCTGGAAATTTCTCTAGAGCCAGGTTTCTTGCTAACCCTATAATGGCTCCCTCAATCAAGATACTCTTTCCTTGCTCTCATCTCTGTCCTTCCTCCTTATGACTATCTCATTCCCTCAAGTTCTCCTCACACCTCCCCTTTATCTCTCCTCTTCCCCTTCCACCCTCTCTTCTTCTTCCACCCCATACTCCCAATTTTGTCATGTAATCTTGTCTGTTTCCACTTTCCAGGTGCATCTATATATGTTTTTCTTAGGGTTCACATTATTACTTTTTTTGTTCATTTTTGAGGACACATTAATTTTATGCCAGTCACGTGGTTTGCAACAATAAGAAAAGTCTCACTCCAAATCCCTACTGCACACACACACACACACAGACACACACACAGACATGCACACAGTCACACACATACACACAGACACACACAGAGAGAGAGAGAGATACAGACATGCACACAGTCACACACAGACACACACACAACAAAGAAAATAAGACAGTATATCTTAGACCAACCAGACCACTCCAATTTAAGCATTTTCAGTCTTTAGAGTTCTTTCCCTTTGAGTATATCATGTGTCTATTTTTCAGACAGGATGTCCCTGAAAGTGCAAAGACACAAAGTCATGCATTCTTTCCTCTTCGTATCTATAGCTGAGATTATGTCCTGAAAACAAAGTCTAGTCACTTCCTCTAGCTTTTAAATGCGCGCACGTGCGTTACCCAGATGTGGAAGAGGTGACCAGGCAAGATCTTTGCTTAAAGCTTTGTTCTATTACAAATGATTTCCACAAACTGTGGGAGAGTACAATGCTGCAAATATTATGCCCCGTGATCAGAGGCCAAGCAAATGTTTCTATTCACTGGAAAGAAATAAGTTCAGTCAGAAAAAAATGTCAATGGTTTAGTGTAATTTAGGTAAATGAAGTCTACACTCTAAAGAACTGTTATGATTCAGATAGCAGTCATATGTACAGACTTGCGCCATTTAGCTGGAGCGCAGACATCCAGCTGATGGTAACACAGTGGTTGCTCACCGACAGACACAGCCCCCTCCCTCACTTACCCATTCACTCATTCTTCCCACAAGTGTTTACTACGTGGTGGTGACAGCCACTCTCTCAGTCTACTCAACAGTTACCAAACAATCTCTGTATGTTAGACACTGACGTAAGAACTCTAAAGTTCACAGTATGTGCACATAAAACACACACCAAAAATGTGAAGTGACCATTTAGCAGTGAGGCTGAGATCTCAGCGAAAGGACCAGGCTGTGGGGAAAGTAGCATGCCACAGCTCCAGCCTTGAGTGGACTGGAAACCCAGAGCAAATAAATATCGTATTGAGGTAAATCACAGCGGAGATCTACATTCAGGGCCCCAAATGCACAGAAGAGGCTGTTATGGTCACATGTGGCATGTTTAGGTGTGTTCTCCATCATCAAGCTTTCTTGACAAATTTTCTCTCTCAGTTATACAAGAAAATCAAATTTAAAAATTTCTCTCTATAATTTTTTTTCTAACTAGAAGCATTTTCTTTCTGTCTTGACATTTTTGGGGGGAAATGACATCTCAGTTTTAGAATGTGTTCTTCCTAAGACATCATTTAAAGAGGTAGAAATTCAAATATGTTACCAAGAAAACTGTTCTCCAGGTGGGGAGCAGGCAAGAGCATCACTTTCCAGCTCTGGCTGTGTCCAATTGTTCCAGTGGAGAAGGGAAGAAGCATTTTCTCTAAATGAAAGGACACCAGTGCAGGCATTTGAAGCTGTAGCATGTTACAAGTCAAACATTTCTCATATTTACTTGACCCCATTGCTTTTGTATTATATTTATTCCTTCATATTTGTATGGTATGCATGCATGCATGCATTTGTGTTCTGTGTTGGGGCACATGTGTGCGTGTGTGCAGATGCATGTGCACATATGTGTATGCATAAGGCAGAATTGACATCAGTTGTCTTCCTTGACCCTCACTCTCTAGTTTGTATATTGAGGCAAGGTCACTCATTGAACCAGAACACTCTGGTCTGACCAGTCCAGCAAGCCAGATTTCTCTGGGAATCCCGGGCCTCTGCCTCCCACGTGCTCGGACTGTAAATAAGGAAGCAGAGTGAACTCTAGTCCTCATGCCGGCTCGATATGTGCTTTACCCACTGAGCCTTTTCCACAGCCTCATGGCTCACAATTCCATCTGAAACATAAGGGAGGTTAGCTTGCGCTCTTAAAAAGCTTATGATATAGTTAATTATGGAAGAGTAATTATAAAATTCTTGCAGGAAAAAGTGCAAGTGAGAAAGATAATCAGTGTCAAGGAAAAGAAGTAGCATATAAGTGTGACAAGCTTTACTTGGGCCACCAACCAGCTCCCTAATAAGGACAGGGAGACATAATATTAATTACGAACGCTCAGCCTTAGTTTAGGTCTGTCCCATTAGCTGTTATTACTTATTTTAACCTCTTTCTCTTCATCTACATTTTGCCTCAGTTTTTTTTTCCTTTCTTTCATTCTGTATGTCCTACTTTCCTGCTTTCTCTGTGTCTGTCTGCCTGGCGGCTGGCTGGCTGACTAGCCCTGGGCATCTCCCTCTCTTTGTTCCTTGTTCTCTCTCTCCCAAGCCTAGATTCTTCCTCCTACTTATTCTCTGTGCCTAATAGCTCTACCCATCCTTCTACTGCCTAGCTATTGGTCCTTCAGCTTTTTATTAGGCCAATCAGGTGCCTTAGGCAGGCATGGTGAAACAAATGTAACACATCTTTACATAGTTAAGCAAATGCAGCATAAACAAATACACACAGCTTTATATAGTTATAGTAATATTTCACAACATGTATGAAATCGAAGAGAAGGATTGGTACTTCCAGTTGAGGACCAGGAATGGTGCAAGGAATGTATGTGCTGGTCTTGAAGGATGTTTTTTTATATTGAAGCACGGGGAGTATTGAATAAATTTGTACAATAAAAAGTACAAATTTTCCTGCTTCATGTGTTAGGAGAGGGGGGCATTTAGATATCGCCAGGGATTATGAAGTTGTTAGAATGATAAGAGTGACATGAACCATATTACATAGGTCTGTGAAACTCAAGATGATATGCAATTATGTACAGCATAGCTCAGGGACATATCAGCTCACTAGACATAAAGCAACCTTAAATAAAGTAAATAAATTGAAATAAAATGATATTATCCAAAAATGGATAATTATTATATGCACACATGTATGCATGTCATGATAACTTTTAAATCTTTTTCAAAACAGATTCCCAAATTAGGTGCTAAAAACTAATCCCTATACCTAGTAATGAAAACTATGTGCCGCCGTCAATCTAGGTTGATAGATCACAGATCTTTTTCTTTCATATGTGTCTTTTTATCTAAGAATACAAAGGACCGCTATCACTTAGTGCAATAGGAAAGTCATTTCGGCTGTGCAAAATGGCACAATGAGATGGTAGCGTTGTGCTACCTTACAAATATTATGAGCAGCAGAAGAATTAGCTCAGCAGTTAGGAGACCTGCAGATCTTATACAGGGCCAGAGTTTGGTTTCCAATATTCATTGCAGGCTCAAAATAGAAATTCTGGCACACAGAAAAGAGGGAGCTTTATAAAGGATAATTTCTTGTTTGTTTGTTTTTTTCTCTTGATTATTTCCAGGGGCATGGAAACCCTTTCAGGGTGGTATAGGCTTGGAATTTCTTAGCAGTGGATATATATGCCTGGTGACCTGACAACGCTCCTTGCAGTCTCACAGTTCAACAATGCTGCACCTCTGTGTAGACACTAAGCTATGCGGCAGTGGCTTAGAAGTGCATGGCAACCTGATGATGAACCAGCGTTCTGGCAGAAGTTATTAATTCCCCTTGTATTCTCCTTCCATGGTGCTACAGAGAGTCAAACGCGTGCATCCGACAGAATAGAAATTAATTTGTTTTACCCGTGAAAATGTACGTTCCTGCACAGTAAGCTGCTGTACTTATCTTTGACACATTCATTCTCAAAGACTGAATAAAATTTCTGCTGCTCTGCTTTTCATATAAAGAAGTTTTGTGTGCTTTTAGAAGAAGGAAAGCTCATTTTATTAAGTACATTCTTGTTACTGTCACTGCATTCTTCAGAACACGGGCTCTGCTACCAATTTTCATAGGCTTTGCAGTGCAGACTTACCGAGGCATCTCTGAGTGGGATTTTCCTGGCAGCTTACACCCTTTGTCCATTGCCAGTTTCATTCATTCCTGTACTTAGGTCAGTCTTCTGGAACACAAGGAAGTGATCTATGACAGAACAATGGAAGCTTAAGCCTTTGCTTGGAAAAGTCTCAGATATGTATTTATATATGTTTGCTTTAAAGAAAGTTGTTTCCCTTTTCTCTGTTTCCTATACCTGTTCTCATGATGACCTAGCCACGCTAAAAATCCTAAGTACCAATTACATTTGCCTTCAAATTTGAATTTCGCTTTGAAAACTGAGTATGATTGACAAGTGTTGCAACATCAGATATGACCCTGGACATTTAGCGTTGTTCTGGAGCTAGAAGTCACACAGAGGGAAGTCCTGGCAGAGACGACACTAGGGTTTCCTTAGCATCAGACATGATGCGTGTCAGCTCTGAAAGGCTCGATGCCTCCCACACCTGCCTCATGCAAGAGTGTGCGTCTTCTCCTGAATCTGACTGGAGATGTTCTTCTGGGTTGACTTTCCAATGCTTTGGAAAAATGGAGCCATGAGTCATCTGTGGGGGGTGGCAGGAAGAAGGTGTCATGAACTCACTCATCTGAGGTTGTTGGTGAGTGGGGAAAGGAGACTGGGGAAACGAGCAAGCTGGAGTTGGCTCAGTAAGAAGTGGTGCAGAAATATAACAGTCAGGCTGAGATGCTGAGACCATAATATCCTTGGCAAGGCCATTTCCTGTCTACAATTTAGGAATTAAAATTTCCAAAATCTATCTAGAAATCCAGACATATCTTGCCCTGAGTAAAGATCTCTGGTCTTGTGGTTCTGATATTTGTTTTTAATGAGGGTGTGTATTGGATTTTGTGAGACACTCAGCAGCATCCACAGCTCCTGACTAGGTGGCAGTAGCAAGAACACTCCTGCACCCTTACATGGACTGCAGAATAGTGTGTCAAAATGAAAGTGTCAAGGGGCTCATCTCATATAGCTGCTTACCACCAATCCTGAATCCCCAGCACCCACATTTGAAAGGAGAGAACCTACTCCCACAAGTTGTTATCTGATCTCCACACATGCATGTACATGCAAACCCACACACATACACACACACAGAGAAATAAATAAATATACAAATAGATAAATAAAAAGACCTGAAATATAAAAAGGTGTCAAGAATTTTTCTCAGACTCATAATTAATTGGCCTGTGTTCTTATTCAAAATTAGTATGATTTTAAAGACCCTGAAGTTATTTTTAATGAGCTTAATGATCAGTTTGGGAAACAATTAATGAAAACCTATTAAGTGCTCAGCATTGCCAGATGAATGAATTGTTTTCTTTGTTCTATAGATGTTCAGGATGCCGTGAAGACATGAGCACACAGTGACAATCTGACAATGCACTAAGATAGGTTTCTTTAAAGCGCAATTCAGAGCACATTGTCAGCACAAAAGACAGTTTGGCAGCCTAATGACATTCTCCTGAAATGTGCACATTAAATTTAAAAGAAAGAAAATCTAACATAGGTGAGATTATAAAAAGAACTTCCTAACATAATATTCCCAAGAGTTTGCCCTAGAACTGTAAGTACAGGTGTTGTTCTCTGCCACATGGATGCTGAGACTCAAACCAGGTCCTCTGGAAGAACACTTAGTGCTATCAGCTGCTGAGCCATCTCAGTAACCCTTAGGAGTTTGTTAATAAAAGCTTCTCTGGTTGTCTTCTTGCAGATATTTTCTATAGGAACTTTGTAGGTTCACAATAGCATCCTCTGTTTATAAATATATCATGCTAAAAATGCCCTGGAACTACCACTTCTGTAGCAACCATCAATTGAGAACAAATGAAGTTGTGCCATCCAAGCTGACGCATGAGGTGTGGGATCGTGCCCCAGTTCCCCATTCTCCACTGTGCCCTAAAGGACCCACTGAGACGGTGACCTAGTTGTCATCAGTAATAACTTCCTCATCGGTGCATCCTGTTTGGAATTCTCCCTTTTTTTCCTTAGTTTTCTACTCCTTTCTTGTCTCACAGATCAGCTGCTCATCTACTCAAACCTAAGAATTTCAGACAAGCAAACAATGTATTTTGATTGTATTCATAGCACATCATATGGTAAAATACTTGATAATGTCTAAAGGGAACAAGCAGCCAGGCATGCACAGTGGTGAATATCCAAAAGCCCGGCACCCAGACAGCTAAGCCAGCAGAATTGTGAGTTGAAGGCCAATTTGGGCTGTGTAATCAGACCCAGTCTCAGACGAATAAAATAGCAGGAACTAACTATATCTTCTCATCAATGTGTGAAAAAAAACTCACAAAATTTTAACCAAAAGATAGACAGTATCAACTAATACTTGACGATATCATTTAAATGAGCTTCACTATCAGGCAAAAATAGCACGTATTTGAAGATGAATTACATTTCCCCTCCCAAAAGCTATGTTAAATTCATAGCCCTACTTCCTCAGAATATAACCTTATTTGGGAACAGAGTCTTAAGGTTATAATGAAGTTAAAATGAGTTCATTGGTGTGGATGCCAATAGAAAGGAAGGCTCAATCACTAATACAAGATACAGGAAGAGTACACTGCATTTGTTCAAAACTGAGTGACGGATCTGCAGGCAAAGAGATGCGAGATTTCAGGGAAGCTACACCATGTAGAAGGAAGGACTGAAACAGACTCCCCTGCACAGTCCTCAGGAGGAAGCCAGCCTGCTAACCCTTGACTTCAGGCAACTGGGAAACAATAAACCGTTCGTTTCAAGCCACCCTTTGTGCCGGTTTGGCTATAGCAACTCCAGCATACTGGTGTGCTCGCATCAGAGATTAGGATGGGGGCTGCCTTTGAGGAAAAGAAGAATCGAGTGATCAACAGGAACAAAGGAAGAGGAAATAAATATCTTAATAGTCGTGATGGAATATTTGTGTGTTCACTTGTAGTGAACTTCTTTATACTTTATAATAACATTATTACATTTTGGTGAAAGGGTTTTAGAGCTAAGCACCCATTAAATCACACACAGAAGAGTCACTATCTACAAAATGAAAAGGGCCAGAGTCTGGTGAAAAGGGCAGGAAAAGAGTGCTGGTAGATTCAGCTCACCTGAAGGAGGGTTCTAACCAGCCAGTGAGCACTCTGATAGCTAAAATGAGCAAAACCCGCTGGGGCTGAGGTCCCACCTCTTTGCACCTGTTCCTGCTTTTCCTACACCTTGTCTCTTCATTCCCAGCCTTAGTCTAGAACTAGATTACTTCCTCCTGCATCGAGCTCAAGCAGTCTTGGCAGTGCTGTGGAATCCTGAGAGGCAGGCTCTGAAACCCGTCCTCGAAGCCTTGATATGCTGACTCCTTGGGAGTCCCGCTCAAAAGCCCCTGCTCCACAGTGTCTTCTCTCAGACACTTTCACTGTCCATGTTAGGGTCTAGTTGAACATTCCCCATAGGGTAGACTGAGTCCAGGGACTAAGTGGCACTGGACCCCAGCTGCTCTTCTCAGTTGATAACCACAAGAATTGCCTGAAGCATCCGAAGGTGAATTCCTGACAGCCAGAGCTTCATTCATTGTTTCTAGTCTTCTTGATGCATGATATTTATAAAAGAGTTGGTCTGCTCTAGCCCAAGGAGCTTGGCTTATTCACCTTTGACCCCTGCCATAGTCTGTGGAGGGAGATGGTGTTTTCTTCCTAACCTTGACTTTACCGCAACTCATCAGATAGGTTCACAGCCACATAGTGAGGCTCCAGGTTTACAATTAGAGACATGTTGCTGTCAGTAGCTTTGCGATCTTAATTAGTATTTAGCAATGTGAACCTGGGCAGTGGAGGTGATGTCACTTTCCTGAAGGCCTCCTAGGAGCTGTATTATTGTTTTACCTTAATTGGAGTACTGAGAGAGAGAAAAAAAATGAACCAATTTAATTTTCTCTTACCATTGCCCTGTGGTGTTTCTAAGAAATAGTCTTGACTTATCTCTATCAAATGGGTCCTAAGGGGGCTGGTTGCCTTGGTACTAAAACTTACAAATAAGTCCACCTGGAACGGGGGTCAGTACTAGTTGGCTAATGAGCTACTCCAAAAACCACTGTCTTGACCCGAGGCCATTCAGTGTCTGAAAATGAAGAACTGACTTCGCAGTCTTAGAGGAAGGGCGGGGCTAGAAATTGGGTTAGGAAAAGGTAGTAGGTTTGTTTTTTTTTTTAAAAAAAAAAAAGGATTCCACCTTCCTGTTTGTTATTCTTCCCCTGCTTTTCGTCTGGATTCTTTCAGGCTGTTGCAATACAATGAAGGGTGAAGTGATTGATTTTCCATATCGAATGTGCTCGCTCCCGTGGTGAGATCCCACTTGAGAAACAGCAAGTCCCCCAGGTTTCCCACACTAAAGACCTAGGCAATTGATTGCTTGAGAATCGTGGTTGCAGTTCACTGGGTCTTAACTATCTCCCTAGAGAGTCATTTGACCAGGAGGCAACGCTAACTGTATCCGAAGGTGACAGAAAGAATTCACAGGGGCTTCGGCTGTCCTGCCACTCCAAGTCTCATCAGGACGGGAAAGTTTGCTTTGCTTTGTCTCACTATCAAGGCCATTGTTGTCTTGGAAACCATTGTTCCCAGACAGGACTACCCTCACGTGTGGAGTGTATCTCAGATGTGGTTCACCTTTCTCTTCTTGAATCTCCTCTGTTCCTCTTCATGCTGGTACAAACGCAGCACTCTGTATTTCAAACTAAAGAGCCAGCACAATTCTGACAATGAATTGTGGTAGGATTTTTAAAGTATTTATTTGAGAAACTGTAAGGTGATTTTTTGAGTTTCAGGATTCAGACAGTATACTGCATTTTGTTATATGTTTTATAGTTTAACAAATTTAGTACAAGGTGAGTTTTCATTAAGGAACAATTTCTACTAGGGCGATGGTTTGATCAGTAAAGTATTAACAGTGAAAGCAAAATAACCCCCCAGAATTCAACACACCTGTAATCCCAAAGCTATAATCCCAGTGTTGGGGAGGCAGAAACAGAAGCATCCCCAGGACAACCTAGCTCCAGAGTCAGAGAGAGATCCTATCTCAAAATATATGATGGAGAGGAATTAAAGAAGATCACTGCTCTCTACTTCTGACCTCCATACATGCACAACTATGTACACACAAACATGCATTTACATATACACTATTCCATTTTAATTGTATAACTTCTTATCAAAATTAAATATGTACATATGTATGTGAATATAGCATACTTAAGAGAAGAACAAAAATCTCTTCCCTCGCTTTCCCCACACGCGGTCCACCACCTACACATGTGCTCTTCTCCAGTTGTCCTCTTTGCTGGAAAGCAAAGTGATCCACTTTTTATTATATCCCCTTCTTTCCTCCTGACATTTTGAACAAACCCTGAGAGGTTTTTTTTTATATTCATCTTGCAATACTTACCTGAAATTCTGTTTTTGCTATATCATTTCACAAAGCTGATTCTTTGTGTGTTTGTATGTATTCAGGCACACGTTTATGGGGGTGCACACGTGTAAAGTCCAGAGAATAACCTCAGCTGTCATCCCTTAGGCGCTATCCACTGTGTGGTTTTGAGGCAGGGTCCCTCACTAGCAGAGTTGATTCTTGTACTCTGAACATCCGTTTGGAAGACTTTCTCATCTGTCTCATAGATGACGTATTTGTGATTGCATAGCATATATGAGTAGTAATAATGCATCTACATTATTCAAAATTTAAACTAAAATAAAACTATAGTAGCCCCCTTTGCCACCAGTCTGTTTACTTTCCAGCTCCTAGCCAGTGTGGCCACTCTCTGTAGTTATCATTCTTGAGCTCCTCTGCATAGAAAAGGAAAAGGAGCAGGGCCTGTTATGTTCCCCACCCCCATTAAAATACAGCTGATCAAACATTTTGTTTTTCATACAAAGCCTTGTAACTTTGGGTTTCTTTTTCTAATATGTCCTCATTCTTCTCACAGCTGTGTAACATTTCATTTGTTATTAATGAACCCAACTACGAATGACTGGTCATTTTCAAGTCTTTCTGTTGTAAAGATCCTTCAGTAAACACCAGCCTAACTGATCTGTAGAATAAAGTCCTCCAATGGAAACTGCTAAGCCAAAACGCAGGTGCAACTGTACTTTTGAGAACATTCGGACTAGTTGCCCTCCTTTGGAGGTATACTGTTGGTTCCGTTTGCTGCCCTTCGCACTGTCTGAGGTTTCTCCGCTGTTGTCTATTGTGCTCAAGACTTTTCCTGTGTTTTAATTCTTTAACTGGTAGAGAAAATGAATCAAGACCTGATCAAGACCCCATACTGTATCAATTTAAAGCTACCTGATTTTATTTCTAATGTTTCTGGAGGCTAGATGTCTAAATGGATTTCACTGACATAAAAGCAATGTGTTGGCCGGGCTGTATTATCTCTTGAAGGCCCCGCAGGACCTGTTTTATTTCCTTTCCAGTTTTTATTGTCCACCCAGGTTGGCAGCTCCTTTAGAGCCAGTAGAAGTGAGCTCCATCTTCTGTATCTATCACCCAGGCGCCTCCTTTAGAGCCCGTAGCAGTGAGCTCAATCTTCTGTATCTGTCACCCAAAACCCAGAAGTGAGCACCCCTGATCCTTCTGCAGAATTCTGAGCTGGGTCAGGTATTACTGGGCTCACCCATATAAAGCAAGGTGTCCTTATGTCAGTTAAAAGCAATCTGAATCCCATCTTGAATTCATCTATGTTGTCTGGCATAGCAGTATCAGGGTCTTGGCATTTGGCTTGTAAAAGTCTTCGAAGAACTATTATTTGACCTTTGGAAGTTTGCATTTTTCTGCAGTTTGACTAATGTTGAACCTATTTTTATGTTTAAGAAAATTAGATTTTCTGTATGATAAAATAGCTACTCAAATCCTTTGGACATTTTCTAAGGGTTATTAAGTTCCTTTTGATATTGGAAATTTGTACATTGTCTCAATACCATTTGAGGTTTGCATTATCATTTCTCACTTACGCTTCAATGTTCATATTTATTGGTTTGGGAAGTTTGCATGTGTGCACATGTGTGGGGTGCATGTGTATATGAGGGTTCACATGCATGTGTGTGGAAGCGAAGATCAACCAGGGTTCATCAAGAACCATTCATCTTGATATTTAAGGCAGATATTCTCACTGGGACCTGGCAATCACCCATTAATCTGGGCTGGTTAGTCAGTGAACCCCAGGAATCATCCTGTCTCCCGCTCCCCAACGCTGAGATTATGAATTCCACCAAGATGCCAGTTTTTTTTGCATTATTGTGGTTTTGGTTTTTGTTTGTTTGTTCTTCAATTTCAATAGCCTTTGAAAAGGACTTTTTCCACTCTGATATTAATGTGCTCTTTTTATTTCTAGAACTTCTATGCCTTTGTTTTTTTCCACATAAAACTTTGATCTTTTCAAAATTTATCTAGGCATAAGTAATGAGGTACAGAAAATTTCATTTTTTTCCAGCTGATTAAACATTTACTTAACAATGTGTACGTAAGACCTTCACTTGTCTCAGATACCACCATTAGCATTTATTAGGATGTAGTAGGCCTATTTATGGGTATCTTATTCTACTCTCTTGGTTTCTCTCCAGAAGTATGAGTAGTAATTCGACCATAATAGTGTATATCTATGAATCACCCAAACAGACACAATCTTCTTCTAAGGAAAAGTAGCGACTAACAGTATGAAATGGAAAATACATAACAGACCAGCCAGTGTGGAATAAAAATAAAAAGCACATAGTCACTTACTGAGCCTGGTCCCGAATGAAAATTCAATCTTCAGCTGCATCTTGAAGACAATTGCAAAGTAATTACTACAAGACAGCGCACATATGTAGGAGAGGTAAGCAGGCTAGATGAGAAGCTGTAAGCTGAGTACAAACTCCCTCTTCAGCACAGTGTCTGCATACCTACGGCTCAGGGACTATTACAGAAGAGTGAGCAGAAAGCCTAGAAGAGCCAGAATATCAGAGGTCATGCATGTCTCCTACAGATGACATGGAAACTATATCCATGATACCGCACCAATGTGGTTACCAAAACAAGACCTAACAATAACAGCAGCAATGAGACAAGCTAGTATGAAGCGAGCAGATTTTACTGGACCTCACCCGCAGACAAAGAGCTACAGGGAACTAGTGACTGACTGCTGAGAAAGATAGAATTACTCTTTTCAGGGATGAGTCCCCGAATCAGATATTCAATGCCAAGTGGTCAGCCCTGAATTCTTTTTTTAAATATTTATTTATTTATTTATTTATTATGTATACAATATTCTGTCTGAAGGCCAGAAGAGAGCTCCAGACCTCTTTACAGATGGTTGTGAGCCACCATGTGATTGCTGGGAATTGAACTCAGGACCTTTGGAAGAATAGGCAATGCTCTTAACCACTGAGCCATCTCTCCAGCCCCCAGCCCTGAATTCTTTACATACAAGCTATGCAGGTTGTTGTTATATATATTTGTGTGTGTATGTGTGTGCATGTGTGTATGTGTGAGAGAGAGAGAGAGAGAGACAGAGACAGAGAGAGACAGACAGTATATAACAATAGCCAGAGAAGTGGGGGCCATGATTTCATAGTAAGTAGGAGAGGAACATGGGAAAGGCTGGAGGGAGAAGACATGGGAGGGGTTAGAGAGAGGAAAGGGAAAGAGGAAATAATGTAACTATATTTTAATTAAAATTAAAAACTCTTAAGGAGAAAAAGCTTCCCCTCTCAGTTCATAGTCTCCATGGAGCTTTTCAGTATAATATTTCTGAGATGTTTAATAAATGCAAAACAGGATGTAATAATAATAAATTGTATAGAAACCTATTTTCGGAGTTTAGACACATGGTCAGCCACAGTTGAGAAGGAAGAAGCTCAGGTGTTCAGACCAGCTGCTCTCCAGGATTTCCCAAAGGTGTAGCAAAGGGACAGGATCCAGAACATCTCATTGTTTGAGATCGTCCCACCCTCTACACTGGCAGTAAAGCTCACTTGCAAATGTCCTGCATACTGTTGTGTGCATAAGATAGCTACCAAAGTGGACAGCACATCTTTGTAACCTCAGCATTCAAGATGCTGAGGTAAGAGAACTGCTGTGAATTTAAAGCTAGCCTGGGCTACACAGCAAGGCTATATGCCAAGAACTTCAGAATGACTACAAATACATTTCAATTTTTTCCTATACTAATCATCAGAAATGTTTAAATGCATGTGTTATATATTTATATTGTGATCTCATTTCAAGGAGAGAATTTTTGCTATTCATTTTATGTTGTCATGAATATAAATAAGATGGTAAAAAAAATAGTGGTTGTATATACAAGTATGAAACGAGACATGAAGTTCTGCCCGATTCCCGTTACAAAGATTTCAAGCAAATAGCACTTCCCATCACAGAGTACAACGTCGCATGCTCCTGTGAAGTGGCGCTGTGTGATGTTCATTATTATCACTGGCACTTGGCACCCGTTAGACAAGCGGCAATCCTAAGTGAGTAACCTTACGAATGCATAAGCACTCTGGAAGCTTTTGATGTGCGGCTTTCGACGGTAAGTAATAAAGTGTGTCAGCCTGGGTAACGCTAGTCCCTGCTCCTTCAGTTCTGCTGAGTGTATGGCAAAAGGAATTGACTAATGACATAGGAGACACCTAAACAAGTGTTCTTTTCTTGTCTTCATTCTATGTATCAAAGCTCCGTTCAACCCGAATAAAGGAGCAGACAGCATTGTGAAGTTTGACACTTTCGGAGACGGGATGGGCAGATACAACGTGTTCAACTTCCAGAACGTGAATGGAAAGTATTCCTACTTGAAGGTTGGCCACTGGGCAGAAACTTTATCTCTAGACGTAGACTCTATCCACTGGTCCCGAAACTCAATCCCCACTTCCCAGTGCAGCGACCCCTGTGCCCCCAACGAAATGAAGAATATGCAGCCAGGGGACGTCTGCTGCTGGATCTGCATCCCTTGCGAGCCCTACGAATACCTAATCGATGAGTTCACCTGTATGGATTGTGGGCCTGGCCAGTGGCCAACGGCTGACCTCTCTGGATGCTACAATCTTCCAGAGGATTACATCAAGTGGGAGGACGCCTGGGCAATAGGCCCAGTCACCATTGCCTGCCTGGGTTTCATGTGCACTTGCATAGTTATAACTGTGTTTATCAAGCACAACAACACACCCTTGGTCAAAGCATCAGGCCGAGAACTCTGCTACATCCTGTTGTTTGGAGTGAGCCTGTCCTATGGTATGACATTCTTCTTCATTGCTAAACCGTCACCTGTTATCTGCGCATTGCGCCGGCTTGGGCTTGGGACCTCCTTCGCCATCTGTTATTCGGCTCTGCTGACCAAAACAAACTGCATTGCTCGCATCTTCGATGGTGTCAAGAACGGCGCCCAGAGGCCAAAATTCATCAGTCCCAGTTCTCAGGTTTTTATCTGCCTGGGTTTGATCCTGGTGCAGATTGTAATGGTGTCTGTGTGGCTTATCTTGGAGACTCCAGGCACCAGAAGATACACCCTTCCAGAGAAGCGGGAGACAGTCATCCTAAAATGCAATGTCAAAGATTCCAGCATGTTGATCTCTCTGACCTACGATGTGGTCCTGGTGATCCTATGCACTGTCTATGCTTTCAAAACAAGGAAGTGTCCTGAAAACTTCAATGAAGCCAAGTTCATAGGCTTCACCATGTACACCACCTGCATCATCTGGTTGGCCTTCCTCCCAATATTTTATGTGACATCGAGCGACTACAGAGTAAGTCTTTGACTGCTTCTATCTTTTCCTTAATTTGACTTTCTTCTTTCCTTGGTTCTTTTTTTATTTTTCTTAAAAATTTCCACCTTCTTGTCTGCTATGTTCAGCGAGTCCGGTTTTATCCCATGCTTTTTCAGACCTGGGCCAGCTGTCCTTGGTGAGTTCCCGATAGAACATCCCCATTGTCTCAGTGTGTGGGTGTACCCCTCGTGGTCCTGAGTTCCTTGCTCGTGCTCTCTCCATCTGCTCCTGATTTGGACCTTGAGATTTCAGTCCGGTGCTCCAATGTGTGTCTCTGTCTCAGTCTCCTTTCATCGCCTGATGAAGGTTAATATTCAGGAGGATGCCTATATGTTTTTCTTTGGGTTCACCTTCTTATTTAGCTTCTCTAGGATCACGAATTATAGGCTCAATGTCCTTTATTTATGGCTAGAAACCAAATATGAGTGAAAACATCCCATGTTCCTCTTTTTGGGTCTGGCTTACCTCACTCAGGATAGTGTTTTCTATTTCCATCCATTTGTATGCAAAATTCAAGAAGTCATTGTTTTTTACTGCTGAGAAGTACTCTAATATGTATATATTCCATACTTCTTCATCCATTCTTCTATTGAAAGGCTTCTAGGTTGTTTCCAGGTCTGGCTACTGAGAACTCAAGAACAATGGCAATGGGTTTTTGATCCTACTGCACGTACTGGCTTTGTAGAAGCCTAGGCAGTTTGGATGCTCACCTTACTAGACCTGGATGGAGGAGGGTGGTCCTTGGACTTACCACAGGGCAGGGAACCCTGATTGCTC
The DNA here is from genome assembly GCA_025134845.1 of Neodon shergylaensis. Taxonomy (NCBI): domain Eukaryota; kingdom Metazoa; phylum Chordata; class Mammalia; order Rodentia; family Cricetidae; genus Neodon; species Neodon shergylaensis. The sequence goes on along the minus strand of JABTXL010002926.1, from coordinate 648,290 downwards.
TTTGGGCTGACGAGGGAGGAGGACTTGACCGGGGGAGGGGGAGGGAAATGGGAGGCGGTGGCGGGGAGGAGGCAGAAATCTTTAATAAATAATTAATAAAAAAATAAAAAGAAAAACAAAAAAAATTTCCACCTCCGCCCCGCCTCCCTTTTCCCTCCCCCTCCCCCCACTCACCCTCCTCCTCCTTCTCCAGTCCAAAGAGCAGTCAGGGTTCCCTGAGCTGTGGGAAGTCCAAGGTCCTCCTGCCTCCATCCAGGTCTAGGAAAATGAGCATCCAAACAGACTAGGTTCCCACAAAGCCAGTACATGCAGTAGAATCAAAACCCAGTGCCATTGTCCTTGGCTTCTCAGTCAGCACTCATTGTCTGCCACATTCAGAGAGTCCAGTTTGATCACATGCTCCATCAGTCCCAGTCCAGCTGGCCTTGGTGAGCTCCCATTAGATCAGTCCCACTGTCTTAGTGGGTAGGCACACCCCTCGTGATCCTGACTTCCTTGATCATGTTCTCCCTCCTTCTGCTCCTCATTTGGACCTTGGGAGCTCATTGAGCCTATAATTTGTGATCCTAGAGAAGCTAAATAAGAAAGTGAACCCAAAGAAAAACATATAGTTATCCTCCCGGATACTGGAAGTAGACAAGATTGCCAGGCAAAAATTGGGAGCTTGGGGGTGGGGGTAGGGTGGAGGTAAGGGGAGATGGGGAGAGAATAGGGAGAAGGGGAGGATGGGGAGAGCTTGGGGAAACGGGACGGTTGAGATGGAGGAAGGATGGATATGGGAGCAGGGAAGTATATATCTTAATTAAGTGAGCCATTTTAAGGTTGGCAAGAGACTTGACTCTAGAGAGGTTACCAGGTGTCCAAGGAGATGTCCCCAGCTTGTTCCTTGGGCAGCTGAGGAGAGGGAGCCTGATATGGCCCTATCCTATAGCCATACTGATGAATATCTTGAATATCACCATAGAATCTTCATCTGGCGTTGGATGGAGATAGAGACGGAGACCCACATTGGAGCACCGGACTGAGCTTTCCTTTGTTCTTTTAACTTAGCAATGCTTTGCTGGGTAGGAGTTAGAGTAGATTCCTTTTATTTCATCTCAAGAAAGAATCAAATAATTACAAATGCCATGATTAACTTCAATATGATATGAGAAAATTAATTCTCTATGCTTTAAGACACTTAATTAGTGCTTAGTTTGCTCAGAACACTGTGCCAGGCACAGAGGGAAAGATAGATATAACTGGAGGGCCATTCAAGTAGTTTATAATCTAGTGAGGAATAAAACATAATACATGCACATAAAAGTGTCTTAATTAAATTTAAAAGGCAATTGACAAGAGAATGATACTTAATCACTAAAACCCTAATGAGAATACTTGAAATTAGACACTAGAGGAGGTCTATAATAGATGCATCTATAAAGTATCACTGTAACATTAAGTCAAGATCAGAACAGAGATCTAAAACTTTTATTCATGCTTTAGAACTTCCCTGCGATTGATTAAAATACAGTCTGTTGTGCATTTTCTAAGCTTTTAGTTATATATACAAATATACCGTGTATAATTATGAGTGTCTATGTACCGTTGAACTGTTAAAACCTTTATTACACGTGTATGCATAACCTAATTAAGTCGTTATTTATAGAGTTCAAATTTATGGACTTCCATATAATTACCATCTCTTGTGGGGCAGATGTCATCATCCCATCATAATTTCACAAGTTGTTGAGCCATTATTGATAAATTAATTTTGCTTTAGTAATTCTAACTCTAGTGTCTTCAGTGAGTCAAGATTTACTCCCTCGGGGCTGGAGAGATGGCTCAGAGGTAAGAGCATTGCCTGCTCTTCCAAAGGTCCTGAGTTTATTACCCAGCAACCACATGGTGGCTCACAGCCATCTGTAGTGGGGTCTGGTGCCCTCTTCTGGTCTGCAGGCATATACACAGACAGAATATTGTATACATAATAAATAAATAAATAAATAAATAAATAAATAAATAAATAAATAAATAAAAGATTTACTCCCTCTTCCCACCATTGGTTTTTATTCTATTTTCTAAGTCATCATAAATTAGTTTTTCACGGGCCTGTTTCCTTGTTGTACCATGATTTTACAAAAGGAAGTAGTAAGAGCATTCCCGAATCTTCTGTTTACCAGTAATTACAACATTGCCTAAATCTAGGAAACCACATCTCAGAAGGAAGACACAGCAAATCCCAAATCTCAGGCATGGAAAAAACAAACAAGCAAGCAAGCAAGCAAGCAAACACCTTAAAGGTGTTTTATGGCACATCATGGTATGTATTGTTAATAGAAATAGATTACATTCTTGAGGGTATAAAAAAGTATATTTTATTTGTTCTCCACACAAGCAGGTAAGCGGCAACATGTGCTTATTAATTTATCATTCTGTAATGCTTTCATATTTCAACACATGTTATGGACATATACATACCATTATTAATCTTAATATGCTATGTGAAAATTAATTCAAGTTTTAAAATACATATATCATTTGCTTTAAGATATATATATATGTAATTTCTACCAATTAAAATGATTTTTTAAAGGAAGAAAAAAACCAAGAGCCTGACAAAGGCTACTGTCTCTAGTTCAAATTATTCTCAACTATATGCATGAAACTTATGGACTGCATACAATAATAATCAGTACAAAAGGGAACTTAGGTTCAATGTTAAGAGTAATTGTCAGGTTTTTTTTAATGCTAAGATATTTAAGCATTTATTTATTCATTTTAAATTTTTAAAAATCTTTAAGAGTGGTAGTATCACAATTTGATAAGCAAAATGAAAGGCAAAATATATGAAAAAAAGAGTTTGAACATTCAGAATTTCAGAATAAAACAGAGAAGTATTACAAATATTTTTAAAACCCCTATCCCTAGCTGTTGTCCTTATATATACACTCACCCCATAGATCAGCATGGACAACTGATTTTTTTTTTCCTTTGGCTTTTTAAGACAGGGTTTCCTTGTATCTTTGGAGTCTGTCCTGGAACTAACTCTTGTAGACCAGGCTGGCCTCGAACTCACAGAGTTCTGCCCACCTCTGCCTCCCTAGTGCTGGAATTAAAGGTGAGCACCACCACCACCTGGTTGGGCAGCTGACTGTTTAATGTTGTTACTGTATTGTCATTAGTGAACCTGGTTTAGAGTATCAGGAACCAGCGGGATGATAACCATGTTGAGTTTCAACTTCTCATACTCAAAAAAAGCCGCCTTAAAGTAAAGCAGAAAATGTTACCAAAATTTTGATCTTATTAGAGAAGTTAGCACTTGTTTCTCATGCACCAAAACTTGAGTTTGCCCCTTGTATGATAGCAATATGGTAGAGTACTAACTAGATAGAATCGCTGGAGATACCAGAAATTTCACTGCACTGCAGAAGTCAACAGTGAATATGAACAGGGTAACTGTGAAGAGACAAGGTGGGGACTGCAGATGTTACGCTGGAATTCCAATAAAGTTCAAATACAATAAAATCCAAATATGCCCAGGTTGATAATCTTGAAATTTAAGTAAATATAGCAAATCATCAATTATTTTTAAAGAACTGTCAGCCAATTTTGTTGGTGCCCATTGCACAATGTCTACTGTTGAAGGCATAAGTCACAAACAATCCCACACCAGTTTGGAACTATAATTAATAGAATGGTTATTTATTTAAGGGGAGAAAACTTACAGATCACCATCCCAGACAACAGCCCTCTGCGCAATCAGGAAGGGCACCTAATCACTGGAAGGGGAGCCCGCTGAAAGCAGAGCTGGAAGCCAGAGAGCAGAGAAAAGTGGCTGCTTTTTTTTAAAGAGAGAGAGAGACCACGCCCCAATGGGCTGGTATCTCAGCGGCTATTGGCTGAAAAAGCTGAAGGAGCTCCTGCAACATACTGTAGAATGAGAAGCAGCCAAGCCCCCAAATTTTACAAGCCAGCCAGAAGAAACCGCCAACACCAGCACTCTCATGCAGAAATGTGTTAGAGTAGAAAGGCATGGACAGCTACAGTTTAATACATAAACGCAAGAGTTATTTGATCTAAGAGGTTGGCTGCGAGCTAAACCATGTAGGACTTTGTAGAATGTAGAAAAGAATATAAATTTTATTTTCTATAGAAAAGGAAACCATTGGAAGATTTTTTTTGGTGACTGAAATTATGGTCTCATACTACAAAGGCAAAATCAGGGAGAGTGGTTAGCTTGTTTGGTAGGACAGAGGCTGTGGGAGCTGCATCCAGGTGTTAATATTTGAGAGGGTTAGAAGTGGACACAGTAACCTGCCACAGTGTCAGGGACAAGGCAGAGCCCATGTAACTACTGGTTCAGATGCAAAGGACTTTTTTACAATCACGGCAGCAAGTAGGGTCAGCATCTATGTAGGATCCCCCAGGTTCTGCTTTCTAGAATGCAATGCAAACTGGACTCAGGGTCACCTGAATTTGCCATGATTGAGACAGGCCCACCTTTCCTGACTTGATTGAATATACCAAAATACAGCATTGTTAATGAGCCCATTCCAGTTTAATTCTTGTGCTCATCACAAATGTCAGCATTATTTCTGATTTTAAAAATAAAGCAATAAGGACCAGAGAGATTGTTCAGTGGTTAAGAGCACTTACTGCTCTTCTAGAGGTCCTGAGTTCAATTCCCAGTAGCCACATGGTGGCTCACAACCATCTGTAATGGGATCTGATGCCCTCTTTGGGCATGGAGGCATACGTGTAGACAGAACACTCATACCATATATATATGTGTGTGTGTATGTGTGTGTGTGCGTGTGTGTGTGTGTGTAAAATTTTAAAAATATAGCATTATAATGTAATTTCTCTTAATTACTGAGTTATCAGCATCCCCTCCAATTTGCATCTAACATATGTGTCTTACTTTTGTCCCAGCCCTATCTCCTCGGTGAAAACACTAGGTAAGAGGATGATTTTGGTCAGCATGACGTACAAATTAGAATGTCTCCCCCTCTTGAGTTCCCCAGTGTCTGGTGCAGGCAGACTTCGACCACCCTGAAGGATGGAAAGAACTTGTCCCTTACCTTCAGTGTGTTTCTCCTAAAGCAGCGAAAGTCATGATGGAGAGCGTGCAGAAAGCAGGCACTGTGGAGGGGAGGTGCAGCCCTGTGCCAATAAGAAGCCACTTGCAGCTCAACTTAAGGTCTGATTTTGGGGGGGCACCTGTATGTTCACATTGGTCAGACATGGTCGTACATGGCTGTAATCCTAACACCAGGGAGGCTAAGACAGGATGAGAGTGTGGTGTAGGGAATCTAACCTTCATGGTGATGCCCCGCATTAAAGGAAGAAAAAGAGAGTATTGTAGCTTTCCGGCTTCACAGCTGAGTAAGACTGTTGGTAACGTCTCTCTCCCTGCAGCCTGCAGAGCAGCTTCAGGAGTAGTGAAAGCTAGCCAGCAGGAATGTAGCGTCCAGGGCACTTCTGGCTTGCTTACTCTATGCCCTGTCTTTAGCAATAGGGTCTTATCAAGTTCTGATGGACAGCCAAGAGCAATATCAATAGCGTGTATTGTCATTTCTGAGATGTCCCCGACTGGCAGCTCAGAGGGAGATAGTCGTCCCACATCTGTCACTCAGATTTTGGTTTAATAACCTATAGGTTCGAGGAGCATTATCTCCCATCTAGGATACCTCTATTCAGAGGCCCACCCCACAAGAGGGAACTCACAACCGGTACTGAAAACCTGGCTAAGAATGCACGGCTGAGGAGATCACAGGTCTCCAGGTCATTTACCACTATTCTTTGGTAAATGGATGTAGTGTCAATCTACCTCTGAACACTTCTCCGTATACCTGTGGATTAGTGTAGCTCTCAGACAGCATCAGAGATTCTGCTTTTTTTTCAGTGGGTGGCAGTTGATACAGAGACTCACAACTGGGCAGAGTGGAGAGAATAAGTAACTGTGTGGAGTGCTAGGGTCTAAATAGGACATCTATACCACACCACACACACACACACACACCACACACACACACACCACACACATACTCTACACACACACCCCACACACACACCACACACACACACCACACACACACTCCACACACACACACCACACACACACACACACACACCAAGGCTCAGCCAACACTGTGGGAGGGAAGAAGAGTATATTTAAGAATCAGACTGTGAGGAATACAGCTAGAAAGCACCCAACAAGTGCCCCCACAAACTCACTGCAGCTGGGGTTGTCTGCACAGCTGACCTGCACAGGGCCAGCCCATCACCCTTTCTTCTTGTGTGGGAGAGAACTTCATGAGGCTCCACCCCCTGAGGGACTACTGACAGCTAATGGCTGTTGGAAGATGACTTGTTGCTTTCTTCAGTGGTGCAACCACAGCTAAGTTGTTCCTATTCTAGTAAATGGTCTAAGCAGGCTACTCTGTCTAAACGAAGTGGCTCACACACAAAAAGGACGTGAAAATAAAAAGACACGTGTTTAAAGGTTCAGTAGAAGAATAAGGGCAAACAAGACAAGGAACACACCAGACGAAAACCAAATACTTATTGTGTACATGGATTAAACTGGCAAAGAATAAGAAATAGATAATTTTTGAAAATAAAAAATAAACAAAAGACAAAAGAAGAAAGAATAAGTCCAACCCAGGTAAGAGTACAAATGCCGATAAGTGCCTCGTCTGTGAATATCCTAGAGTTTTTCTGTCCTGGGGAAATGTACTCAAGTAGACAAAAGCTTCTTTACACATCCAAATTCCACTGCAAAACTGAAACTTTCATCCATTTGAAAAGTTACCTTTAAAGTGATAAGCCTTGAGAGAGCCCACTGTGACCTTCCTTCTGTAACAAGTACCAACGGTCCTGTACCCACAGGTACCAAGGGCTCTGTGCCCTCAAGTATCAAGGGCCCTGTACCCATAAGTACCAAGGACCCTGTACCCACAAGTATCAAGGGCCCTGGACCCAAAAGTACCAAGGGCCCTGTACCCACAAGTATCAAGGGCCCTGGACCCACAAGTACCAAGGTCCCTGGACCCACAAGTACCAAGGTCCCTGGACCCACAAGTACCACGTGCCCTATACACATGGAACTATACGTCCTGTATGCTCAGCTTCTCGAGGACATAGGCCAAGCTCAAATGACCCATCCACTTTTGCCTTTCCTGAAGGTCTCTCTTCTCCTGATGAGTGAGGTTCAAACCTCTACAACTTCTGTGTTCAAAGAAGTAGAACTTTTTGCCAAATCAGAACAAATTCAATATTAAGTTGTTGGTATCACATGGATTTGACTTCTGCTGTCAAATGCACCCTCCCCCATCCCAGAAAGACTCAGAAATAATCAGGGCACCAGGCTAGCTGCTCTCTTTCAACCCTTTCTCTATAACCCAACATTCAATCTCCCTACAGATCCTCCACTTAACAGGCAATGAGTAGAGTCCCGTTTGAGTATGTCAGACTGACCATACAATTGTGCCAACATATGTGCTATTGATTTTTATGGAGTTTCTTTGTCCCTTGAGACCCTTATACTTCCTTCCCTAAAAAGCCTATCCGAGTTAGAACTGCGTCCTTGCTGCCCAAACTGTCGAAGACCACAGTGTCTGAGATTTTATTCTACATATTACATACCCAGTTACCACACCAGCATCATTGCTGCTAACAAAAACAAAACAAAACTTCCAGAAAAGACTGTGATTGATGCCAACAGCAATAACAGCCATAGCCAGACTGAACATTCACCAGAGTTTCTGAGTCTCACTTCTCACACAGAAGAACAATGGCCGCTGCACTAGGAGTAGACTCTGTTGTCTAAAGCTCTTTATGTGAATATCCATGAGCAGCAAGCTCAGAACAGAGGTAGTTGGAGCCTTTTTTTT
>JABTXL010002926.1:544998-635781 GCA_025134845.1 Neodon shergylaensis | reverse complement strand
GACTCTCCAAATCCTAGATGAACTCAGGGCTGCACTCTTTCCAGGGATTCGTGTGACTTCATGGTGCAGCAGCATTATTTCCTTCTTTGTTCCTTGGCGAGAGAGTGGCAGATGCAGCATGTCACTTGGGAGCTTTGGTCAGCCTCTTTGCAGAAGCTAAGGCCATTAATAACAGGAAACTGGGTTTATATGAAGTTGCTATAAACAGGTAGAAAAGTATAACTAAACTCAGAAGTCAGTATGAAGAAGGGGCATGGTGAAAGAGAATTGGGGGAACATGACCACCATGAAATACTTTGGATACTGTTTTGTTTTGTTTTGCTTTTTGAGGCAGGGTTTCTCTGTGACTTTGGAGCCTCTCCTAGAACTAGCTTTTGTAGAGCAGGCTAGCCTTGAACTCACAGAGATCCGCCTACCTCTCCCTTCCAAGCGCTGGGATTAAAGGCTGCGCCACCACCGTTCAGCATATTCTGGATATTGTTGTATGAAAGAACACTTCACTTTGTATCTGCTTAATTATATACAGTGGAAATCAGATTAAAAATAAGTTTAACTCTTCTCCATTAATTATATCCACTGGTTAATGGCTCCCAATTGTTTGTATATAAATAACCAATTTGAAGTAGAGATTTCCTGGCTCCACCCACAAATATTCTGATTCCTATGAACTGGGGCAAAGGCAAAATCTGGTTTGCGACAGAAAACGTAGTTTTTCAGTGGAGGTAATCCAGGGGGAAGCTTCTGAGAATACAACGGTAAGCAAACTTGCTGGCTTCGTTTCCTATTAGGCAGTGCAGGGCACGCTCACTTCATGACCTTCAGAGTGGAGGCAGACCCTGGGTTCAGAGAGTGGCAATCCCCCATGCTTTGCTTCGTGATGCCATTGGCCACATCCCTGTGCAGCTAGGATACCACTGGCCACAAGCTTACACAGCTGATTCCCTGACTCCCTCTGGAACTCTCCAAGGAAGTCATTTTGAGAACAGAATCAGCTGTCCACTCATAAAGACTGCCCCTCCCAAGGGAAGTATAACTTGGAGATCTCGACATCCTAAACTCATCCTTGCAATGCGGCTCCCACACCCAGTCACATAAACAAACATCCTACGTGACGAGATCAAAAAGGAAAAAATTAATAAAAAAAAGAATACAAAAAAAATTTAGAGCATTAAGTTAGTTATAAGTGTAGACTTGAAGTAAAAATCACTAGAAACACTGACAGAAATGAAGAAAATAAAATATAAATTGTACATTCAAAAAAAACAAAAAGGAAAGACGTCCTTCTTTATTTTGCTCTGCTGAGAAGCAAAGGGGATTCTTAGAGCTAGTTCCCAAAGACAGAAAAATGGAGACAATATGCTGGTGATGTAAGAGGCACTGCATAGGGTTAAAGGAGACATGCTAGACGCATTTGGGAGTTTATGCTGCTCAAAGCCCTCGGGAGCTATAGAGGTAGGACTGCAAGCATTAAAATGGTTTAGGATCAGCAGGCATCGGCATAGATGTGAGAAATGAAGTGTGCCCTATGGTCTTACACAGCTATTAAGTACTCAGACTTGGTCCCCTGGGGATGTATATTTGTCTTTCTCAAAGTGATCATTTACATGTATGAATGTCATTATTGTTACACTCAGTCGAGAGACGTCTACTAAATAATGATGCCCAGATCTGAGTCTTAGAGGAACTCTAACCAGATGTAGATTAATTTTCTCTGTCCAAATTTTACTCAGAAAGTCACCTGTCTTTGTGATAATGTGTGAACTGCTCCCTTAACAGAAACTAGTCTTTAATGCAAAGTATTTTTACGTTTCAAAGCAAAATAAATAATACAAAAAGATCAAGTGAACCGTCTTCTAGAGTCATTACCTAAATTTCTACAGAGCTGCAGCAAGAGAAAGCAAGCATATGAGAACAAAATTTTGTGTTTACTAATGGTTAAACCTTTGACAGTTCCCTAGTGAACAGAGTACAATCCATTGTTGAGATCTGAATGCAATGCTATAAGTTTAAATATATCATATAATGCCCACATCTCTTGTCTACATTGCAACTCTAGAAAAATAATGGTAGCGTGGGCATACATTGTAGATTCAAAAAGTCTCGTTGACACGATGCAACAGCCTGGCCAGACAAATCAGCAAGTTATTGGTAACAAACACTGAACTGATAGCATCCTCACCCCAGGCAGAAGCATCTTGTAAATATGAATCAGTGGAGAATGCATGAGGAGCCTAGAGCAGTCAGAAAGTAAAGCCATCTGCTTGCAGGCAAAATTCACAAAATTCATCCAATTCAAATCAATTCAAACGGATGCCAATCTGTTTTCCCCCTTGAAAAGTCCACAGCAGTCTGAGACGTTCACTCCAGCCTGGCACACCCTCCTTCAGTGAGGATGGAAGGACTGTCTGCCGTGGTCATAAGCAAACCTACACATGCTAGAGACTTGCAGTGCTTCCTCCTCCTGTTTAATGATGTAACTGTATTAGCCTTGTAAGTGTTCTTTTCTAATCCCTGATCTCTTTACAAAATCCTAGAAGAAAAATTGTAACATGGGGAGCCAGGCCTGCTTGTTGGGGTTTCTGTCCCGCCAGTTCCCCACAACTGTTTAGCCCCAAAGAAAATCACACATAGGTCTCCATAAATTATGAGCTGATTGGCCCATTAGCTCTAGCCTTTCACTGGCTAACTCTCACATCTTGATTAACCCATTTTTCTGATCTGTGTTAGCCATGTGGCTCAGTACCTTTTTTTCAGTGGGGCAGATCACATCCTGCTGCTTTGGTGGTCTGGGCAGGAGTGGGAGGAATCAACTTCCTCCTTCCCAGAATTCTCCTGTTCTCATTACATCATTTGTATTTCCTGTCTGGTTTTCCCACCTTTACTTCCTGCCTGGCCAATCAGGGTTTATTTATAACATGATTGACAGAATACAGACAATTCTCCCATACCAAAAAATGACCTCAGAGACTGGAACTGAAAAGGTTGCTAAGGATCATTTATTCTAAAAACATTTCCAGGTGAGAAAGACAGGGCCCTCCCCATGTCATAGGTGCTTTAAACCAACTGGGCAAATAATGTCAGGAATTAAACTCTCTAAAGATGCCTGGCCTCTCTGGGTTTTCTACCATGGTTCAGTTAAGGGGGTCAACCTATTTGACAATGAGAATCTTAGCATATGAAAAATGAATGACTTAAAAGCTTTCACCTCCACACTCAGCAGCATCTTACTCTGATGCCCTGGTCACAGATCCCCTCTCCAAAGCCCATGTACAGAGATCCAACACCTGATGTCACGTTCGTTATAGACTAGGTGTCCACAGCACCACAGTGCACACAGACAAGGCATGATATTCCAGAAAATATAATTTGATGAGGGACAAAAAAAGGAATATTATTTGTTGTGAAGATCGGTGGGCTGCATTCCCTTCCCACCCAGCTCCTGCACCGGCTAGCTTTGCCCAGAATAATTACACAGAAACTGTATTCTTTTAAACACTGCTTGGCCCATTAGCTCTAGCCTCTTACTGGCTAGCTCTCACATCTAGATTAACCCATTTCTAATAATCTGTGTACCACCACGAGATGGTAGCTTACCGGTAAGATCCTAACCTGCGTCTGCTGCGTCTGCCTCGGAGAGGAGAGTCATGGCGACTGCCTGACTCGGCTTCTTTCTCCCAGCATTCTGTTCTGTTTACTCCGCCTACCTAATTTTCTGTCCTATCAAAGGGCCAAGGCAATTTCTTTATTTAATCAATGAAAACAACTCAAAACAGAAGACTCTCCCCCATCAATTATTAGAGTGCCTGGATGTTTATGTCAAAGGCATGCTTTCTCTCAGTGAGTGGTCCTTTAATATTAAGCAGGTATTTTGAATTAAATTACCCTGCATCCCCCTCCTTTCTCTGTTGTACCTTTGGACAGGAAGCAGCACAGAAAGAGTCCCTCAACCAACGTGTTCAGTATTTTATTAGAGTTGTCTCCAGGCAAACAAGTTCAAGTGGCCCCAGAGGGATCAGTCGTCTTTAGGAACACTGACATGTTCAGAATTATGTGAATATGCTAACTTTAAAACTGTTTGTCATCGACCATTGTCTATAATTTGTTTTAGATGCTCAGTAAAAAACCAATTTGTTTTACTAGCTTATCTTCTCTACATCTAATTCACCTTAAATAAAACTATCAGGAGTGTTCCGAAGTAGGGATGCTGTGTTTCCACACAGCATGAGATGAGACCACTGTGTTGTCCAGATGCGGGTGGCTCAGACCAGACTGACGGACATGGAAACAAATGAAATGTGGAGAGGCTGTATACAATTTGAATGTGACGTTAACAAGACTAGTTCCACCTGAGAAAAGAACATGAGTCTGGCATAGTGTTTTAGAGTCTGATAGTTGCGGCTTCAGATTCTAATCCCTCAGCATAGTAGCACACACCCCGTGCTAATAGACTCCCACGGGGAGTGAACCTCTGATCCTTGTATGAGTTTTAATGCACATTTTGATAGGAAAGAAAGAAAACAGTGCTGGGCAGCTCAGAGGTGAATAAGAAGAGTGCAGAATTAATGGGGGGGGGGGGGAAGTAGGTAGAGTTAAGGAGCCCTTTGTTTGCCTGATGTTTACTAAACATCTGCTTTCGTAATTCCGAAGGGGAAACAGTAGAGGGATATGACTGAAAACAACATCATGAGGTAACACTGGAGTAAGGTAGATGAAAGTGAGATCTCCGCTCAGACGGGAATCTAAATTGTATCACGAACAACAAAAATCACATCTGATCTATCTTCTCTTCATGACTCATCTCTCAGAATGAAGAAGTCTTAGTGTCTGTTGGATTATAAATCTCACCTGGAAGATAATATCTTTAATTTTTACCTTGTTCTGTATTAACAGATTTTATATCACTATTTGTAAAAGTAAATACTTCCTGAGAATTCAGTCTAGAATTACCCCCAATGTCTTAGCAATGAATATTCTGCCTTCCACTTGAAACTTCACTGATAGCAAGACTGCAACACCAGTGTCCAGCAGCACAGCTTGGTCACCAAAGGAACTTCTTCTGAAACAGGGTGAGCAAAATTGAGAGAATAAGCGAAAATACAGATTTAATGACAAAAGAATACAAAGAGGCAGACAGCCAGTAGAAACTAGATCCCATGACTATTTTTAAAAACACGTAAATAAGGAGATATCCTGGGAAAAATTAGTTGAGGTCACCACCACCAAGACAACTGAATGGATGGGAGCAAACAGAAATGTTTGCTCTGCTGAGATGTTTATTTTTCTCCAAGTCTGATGTGCTACAGAGCTTGGTGAGGCATTAATTCTCAGTTGACTAACAGGCTTAGCATGCAGAAAAATCTATTCAATAAGTATGTTTAATTGATCAAGCGCCCAGTTACATTACGTGGAAAAAAAGTCATAATTTCCTCCCAAGCCTGGGCAGCCCGTGTGTGAGCAGTGGGAAGAACTGAATTCCACACAGGGATACATGGCAGCCGCGTGGATGCACTGATCCATGTTTAATCGTGTCTGTGAAGTCAAATGTGTCTTTTCTTGGGTGCAAATTGTCCTTTTGTGATCAATAATGAAACCTACAAGGTCTCGTCCAACTATTTTCAGTTTTCACTTTGAGTTGCAAAAAGGACCATTTTAGCCTAGAGCAGACAGCAGCTGCTGTTTGTCCCACGTCCCCAGAAAACCTAAAAGAAGCCTGCATGATTATTGTTTCTTGCAGACAGAATGATTACAGAAGTCTGCTTAGGCTCGCTGAAGAAAATGGGCCAATCTTACAGCATTAAAAACCTCACGAGTTCATCAGAGTAATGGCAAAGACTCATCACAAGAACACAAGTGCGTGTGCGCACACACATATATGCATGTGCACACACACGCATATACAAGCACATACATACACATGACAGCATTTTGATTATCTGCATATTTTACTATCTTGGGGAATAACAGATGGGTTAATATGGGAAGTACATGTAAAATATTTATGAAATGCAAAGTAATTGAAATGATAAACTCATCAAACAATAATTTCTCCTACTATATTCAGCAGCATATGCAAACAAAGGAGAATTTTTTTTACGTAATCAAATGCAATGGCCAAAGCCGCAGGGAAACAGTGAAAGGAAAGCAGTGGAGATCCCTTCAACACACTACAAAGGGTGTGGGGGATGTTCCTGCAGGAGGAGTCTCACGGGCCGCTGAGTGCTGTTACTGTGTAAGGAGATCTAGAGTTTGTATTTTGGCAAAGGGTGCCTCCTTTAATATCCTTATGGAGCAGAGACATGACTCAGAGTTCTCTGTGAACTTCCATAATGATGGCCATGGGATCGAGAGTTAGTGAAACCATGCAGCCAGCTCTCCGTGCAGCCGTTGTATCTCCTACTTAGTCAAATGCACCCAATTGATAAGCAGAGAGACATGAGAGAGTACTTCAAAGAACAGAGGTCCGTCCCATTCCACAGCAGACTGGGAACATCAGAACAGCTGTAAGAAATGGCATAGAGAGGGCCTGAGACTAGTCCATGGTAGACAGAGGTATCTGCCTGTCAGACTTTGTTATCCCTACTTATTCCCACTATATATCATCACTCCTCTTCAGGCTCTGAAAAGGAAAAGCCTGCAAAGAAATAATAAAAACCTGATCCTAGGAAAGATAAAGGAATTAGTCGAAATGCCAAAGGCAGTACACCTGTTGTTAGGAGCTCTCACCTTGAACCAGTTCTCTGTGCAAGGGTAATCGTTGCCCTGGTGTGACTGAGGCCCAGAAGAGTCCACCTGTCCTAGTGAGGCTATTACAGACCTTGTAGGTGTAAGGTCTTCCTCCTTAAGACTTCCACTGATCTTACTCTTAGAAATGTAAACGTTTATGGACTCCCCCGGGAAACATTTATGAGAAGACTATTCATGAAATACACTTGAGATTCATAAACAAATAAGCAGAGTTGTTTATTTTCTGATCAATAGTGAAGAAGAGGGAGAGGAGGAGGCCAGAATTTTCAAACTGGGTGATATGACAGAAAGTTGCTGAGACTGGGCTGACTGAGGACCATCTTTTTAAGGGGTCACATTCCAGCTGTGGGTGACATGAATGAGGCCTGTGATGAGCAGAGAGATGCTCCTGGTAGAAGCCACAGCTATGGCAAAGGCACAAAGTTGAGAAACATCATTACTATTTGGAGAACAAAGCAAAAATGGGCAGGAATATGCAGGATGTGTAAAAAACAGATCAGAAGGCATAGTCCAATTAACTGAGATTTCTAAACCCTAGTTAAAACACAAGGGGAATACCACTGGAAGTGTCTAAGTAGGTGGCTTATATTTCAAAATGCAACCGCCCCTCAGTATCCAGGGACCGGCTTCGGAACATCCTCCTCCATGAGTGGTCAAACTTTCAAATAACCTATGCACATCTCCAATAAGCTTCCGATCATGTCTAGATTTCTTACCATAGCTAACACAATGGGACTGCTATAAATAGTCATTATATTGCATTATTTGTTGGCTAGCAGAAAACTTCTGAATATGATCAGTACGTATTTTTTCCTGAATGTTTTCAATCTTTGGTTGGTTGAGTCTGTGAATGCGGAAGCACAGATGTGGACAGTTGACTGCAGTCTTGCTGCTGTGTAGGAAACATATGACCAGAAGAGATGTAAGTAGTATCTACCTCTCCTGAGAATCTCCCTATGCAGATGATTAATAGCAGCTCGCCCAGGGTCAGACACGCCCAGGGGGTCATAGCTGGATACAGAGCTAAAGCTAACTGCAGCTGGTGAGAGGGTTGCCATGGGGAAAACAGGAAAAAAAAAAATCAAGCATGAATTTTAGACTTCTAGTTTAGGTCAGAAGGCAAAACCGTTTACTGAGGAAAGGAAGACTAAGTGGGGAAAGGCTATACAAAATCAAGAGTTCTTTGGACACCAGTTTGAAATGGCGACTACATATTCCCATGACAACGTCATGCAAACAGCGGGATACAGGGCTCCGAGAAAGAGCTCAGACTGAGTGGCGCAGCGTGGTCCCTCTGCTCCCAGTGTTCTGTGTTTATGGCTTCATTGACCTTGTTCGTTTACTTGACCAACTTTTACTGATTCGAGGATTTCACAAAGCATATGAGAATAGAGAATAATTAAACTACTAAAGGACTCACATTTGGAATCATCATCATAACTACTTTCCATCAAATTTTGCCAGATATATACTATGTTATTACTATCTCCACAGCAGAAATTTTAGGAAATTTATCACATGTCATCCCTTCCCTCAAAAATTATAGTCATTTGGGAAAGAAAATTCAATAATGTGACATATGCCAGTAGACAAATTCTGAAGAGATAGAGGCAGGGGGTCATGAGTTTGAAGTTAGTTGAGGCTACAAAGAAAAATATTTAACGTGGTCCATTTATGTTAAAAAGGAAAAAAAATCTATCAAAGACTTTGCTTTTCATGTGACTCCAGTCATTTCAATCTACAGCCTACTCAAATTACTGAATGGAAAAGCTTCAGGTTGGCTAGTGGTGGACCTGCTACAAGACACCAGTGCCTTAAATATGGCGGTCGCTCCCTTAGGATGCTGCATAAGCTACAGTCTCACTATTAGTTAGCTCCTTTGTGTGCAGAGAAGTTCCTATACAAAAAGTAATTTATGGGTCAATAGTATCTGCTATCAGAAACGAACACTTTGGAATGAAATTAGTTCATGTCTTTAAGGAAATGGAAGACAGTTGGTCAATTGTAACCAGGCTGTGTTCTGGTGATCCAGTTCCTGTGGTAAGAATATATGTTAGGATAGATGGAGAGACCTAAAAGGTGGTTTAAATTCATTTTCACCTATTCTCTTGACCATATGGCTTCATCCCAATGAAGAATGAGTTTCCTGCTTATGTCCTCATTCCATGAAAAGATATCAGGTGTAAAATAAATATAAATCCTCTGTGGACAAACTTCACATAAAAACAAGATAGTAATAGGTAGAAATTGTGTCTGAGAAAACCGTTATAAAGAGCGACTGTACACTGCTATGTTATACAGGCTCCATGGCACTGAGACAATCATTGTCATTAGTGATAACACGTTCTTTGGAATGCCTTCATTTGATGCCTTCATTGTTAAGGAGCCAAAGCTCTCAGCACTCACTGGTGCCCGTGTCCTCACAGTCTGTGCAACACCAATAGTGAAATCACACTAGCTTTCTAAGTCAGTAGAGTTCACACAGGGTCCCTGGGACCAAAGGATAGTCATTCCTGATCAAAGATCAAAGTGAATTGCAGTTATTGAATAGAAGAATTTAACCATCTGTAAGAAAATTATAGGGCCCTTCGGTTCATTCAGAATATTTGAATCATTTTAGAGATTATTAAATCTAATTTTCAATCCATGAGAGATTTCTTTCAACAAAGATGATGCTTAAAGATCCCCTTTCCAAGACGTGTGACATGGGGAGGCACATTTTAGGATATAAACTAATGAGCAGAAGATATTTAGAAAGTTTGTCTACTCTACCGTAAGTCAGTACGCATTTTCCAAAGCCTTGTTAAAATGGGTTTCAATTTAATCTTAACTCAGTGTCTGGGAGTATTGATGCCCTTAACCGAGTGTCCTGCTCAACTCAGCCTCTGCGCCACTTTGTCTTGCAGCCTCCGCAAGCACGTACATGCCGACGGTGTGCAACGGAAGGGAAGTTCTCGACTCCACCACCTCATCTCTGTGAATGTGATATGCACTTCAGTTCGTACGTTCTTAGGCCGTTAGCCCAAGCGCTCACGTGCTGCCGCAGAACACGGGGACAGAGCAAAAGAACAGCCCTGGCACCTTTTTTTTTAGAAACAGTACAATAAATTATTTTTGAGGACTGTTCAGTATCTAGTGATGTGCTACGACTTTCTAGGCTGATTTTAGTGCCCCTAATAACACCCCCTCCCCGAACATGGAAATAACCATTGTTTACAGAGCTGAGCATTGGTAAAGGGTCCGACAGGGTCAGTCTACTAAAACAAAACAAACAAAAAAACCCTACACAGTGGCAATATTAGGTAACCTTTTTCCTATGATGTCTTTTGTAGGTTCTTGTTGTAACTAATTTAGGGTGAGTTTCTACGTTGTATATTAAAGTTACATTATGTGTAACAGATTGTTTCTCAGTACAAAATGAAAAGCATCTGTATTAATATAAAGATAACCAGAATAAAAACCTTCCAGGTTTTCAAGTATGGTGGATAAAGGTTTGTCCTTTTGGCTCACTCGAGGTCATTTGAATATGTAGATTTCAAGTCACCTTCTCTTGTTAATGCTGGAAGTAATCATCTCACTGTGCTTTCTCCACAGTCACATTGGAATCGAGCTGTGGCCCTGCTAGAGGGCTGTGAGTGGAGTTCTCCTTTCCTACAGATGACAGTGATCAGAAATTGGCAAAGGGTGACACCGTGAATATAAGAATATAAGAATATGGTGATATATGCATAACATCTTTTTAAAGCTATGACTATATAATAGGCAAAATCTGCTGAATAAGGCAAAGTCTCTCATACATCCTGAGTAGAGGGCTGTGACCTATCAGGAAAAGTCTGGTGGATCTGATGTTCAAAACCAACCATTAAGACTAGAAAAGAAACCAGAAAACCTCTAGTAAGTCCATTGGGAAATCACTCTTGCCCTTTATGGATGAATGGAGAAGTAGAACCCTGAAGATCTTACTTCCCATTACTCTCCCAAGTCCTATGAATGATGTTCCAGCACATGGACTTGCCATTAAATTTAAATATTTTACTAACCTAAAATTAGGCATGAACAGTATAGGTAAAACTTTAGTAAATACTGCCCTGTTTCTATCAAACTTTTATTTGCAAATGTTTTACTAACGTTGGAAAAAATATTGAGAACACATCTATCTGTAGAACCTGTGTCATGTAACACGGGCAGAAAGTACATTTGTTTCTTGTGATAATGGGGAACAAAATACTATAAACCATGTGGCTTAAAACAACAAAAAGTTATTCTGTCACAATTAAGAAGTAATAGGAACAGGCTGCCTTATAGACTTAAAGAAAGAATTCATTCCATTCTCTTTCTAGCACCTGGTAGTTGCCCACTTCCTTGGCTTATGGACATGTCGTTTCAAACTCTGTTCAGTCTTCGTACCATCTTCACCGCTGTGTCTGTCTTGTCCATTGTCTTAAAATGTCATGTGTCATTAGATTATTGAGCCACCTAGATAACCCAGGATATTGTATCTACAGAGGCCATTCATTTGCTTTTGGTTTTGGTGTTAGTGAAGATGCTGCTGCTGGTAGTCATTTTGGTTTTTCTGGTTTTAAAATAAAATCGCATTCTCAGGGATCAGGGGCTAGGGCGTGAACGTATTTCTGAAAGCACTATTTAGCTTACAGCAGAAAGATCAATGAGATCCAGTGTATCTAGTCCCTGTCATTGTAAAGCACACACCAGAGCTGGGGATATAACTCAGCTGCTAATGTATTTGCTCTGAGTGCATGCGAAAACATTTTAAAAGCAGGACTTGTGGTCAGGATGACTGAGAATGAGAAGAATCAAATATATGAGAAGCAGTATTTGAAATAGTAACACATAATACTATTTTTAATCTATCTACAAATAGTGAACAGTAGCACGAAGGCCCAAAGGATCGGCCTTGAAGGAAATAAGATGCTAGACAATCTTCTCTCCTGCATGCGTTTGAATGGACAACCTAAGGAATCCAACTACAACCCACCAGATGCTTAAAATAATGGTACCCACCACTCTCTGAATTCTCACTACCATGGGTACCTGAAATCTGGGAGTGACCTAGGGTAGGTGAGTAACAGATTTAAAGACACTAAAAAACAAAATTAAGTTCCAATCTGACTGCAGTTGGCAGGAGAGCCAGAGAAGCAAGCTCAAAACCCCCATCTGCTGGAGATGATGGTTAAGCAAGGCTGATTAGAGTAAACAAGCTCTGTCCACTGATAGACTGTGACAGTCGGAGAAAGGCAAGATCAGCTGGGCTGTTCAGAGGCCCAGCTGATGCCTCTAACAATCAGACCAATGGTGGATCGGTGGATCTTAAAGCGAGACCATCAGGGTGGTGTCTGAATCGTGAGGAAACTGTTTTTGAGGCTGAGTTTTGAGCCATACCCACTATATTGTATGCCCTGTCAGAACACAGAAAATGCATTAACAGGAAGCTCTTGTCATTTTCCCCATCTTTCCTACAAGTCTTGTTTCTAATTAGAAAGTGCACTATCTACCATATGAGCCCTAGAAATAATTTTTATAAGCATACAACACATGTATGAAAAACAGATGCTATAAGATCTTTTCTATGCAAGCCATCTTATAAAAAAATAGGGGAAGCTTTTATTTTTCTATATCAGTAACAACGTTTTATCCTTCCAGAATGTAAAGCTGATTGATCCATCTCTGCAAAACTTCTCAAAATTTGAGAATTCCAAGCTAAAAAATAGGTCCTATTCATAAGAAAAAAATTAGAAGCTAGCTATCTGCTTGTCTTGTGTTTCTGAAGTTACTGCACTCTGCATCCTCCCTAGCTTAAATATTAATAGATTGTCCTGCCCACCCGAGTTTAGCACAGTGGAGGAAAGTCGTTCCTATCTTAAAACTGCTAGGCAAGCTGGTTCCTGGACAACTCGGAGGGCGGATGTGAAGAATGGCTGAGACAGGTAATCCTTGAGTCCACATGTTCTCTCAGCTAGTCCTTGCTTTATCCACAGGCCCATCCTGATTGTTTTAAATTCCATAACTTGTCCAAAAAAAAAAAGGCTGTGGGGGCGGGGCTGAAAAAAGCCACAAAGGCAGATTTGAAGTAGACCCCTGAGGTGCGCACCCAAGGGTGAGGCAATTACCCACCCTGCTCCACAACAGCCAGAGGCTTGGATTTACATAATTCTTACTGGTTCACTCCTTTATTTGAAATACAGTCAGTAGAATTTTGAAATCAGTTAATTGACATAATGGAAATAGTACCCAATATACTCCAATTTCATCAAAACTCAGAAGGTATTTTCAAAGGAGCCTCCTTCCAGAACTTATTAAAATAAAAAAAAAATTCAGCCAGCCAAGGTCTTAATAGATACTTCATTCAAAGAAACTGGAGGGGTTTGCTGAACCAACAATTATTAAAGGAAAACCAAATACAATTTTTAGTTTTCTATTAAAACAGGATCTAGTAAGTGGGTGAGCATTAAGGTACTTGAACACCTGCCATAAATACAGCAGGGAAGCCTCCCCAGCACCAAGTCTCATGAATCCATGCTATTTTGTATGTCAACATCCCATCCTCACAAGATATCTCCTACCTATCAATATGAGAACATAAAACTAGCAACACCCCCCACAGTAACCAAGCAACTGGTTTTCATGGGGAAAATAGAAACACATTAGCCTCTCATTAGGAATGACCCTGAGCCATAGGAAACACTGTTACCAAAATACATCAAATGACGCTGGCCAGATGGGACTTAAAGAAGCCAAACCGACTGCTATCCACCACCTGAGAACCCAGATGGCCAATCACCAGACTCAAGTAATTGTTCCACGGTACTGACTGAAACCATCCTTTTGGGGGTATAATAAAGACAAAAGTCTACACAAAAGTACTATGAAATGTTTTTAATCCTAAGAAGGATATGATTATTAGTAACCAAAGAGGGAAAAGGTCAATAACAATAAATTCAGTCTTTTAAAGCAAGTGAATATATATATCAAATTGTTCTACATTGTTAAGTGGCATAATAGAACTTATTCATAGAAGACATGTTCTCATCCAGTGGGAAATTGACTTTAAAATGATGTCTTGGCACAGTGCTCAGAGATGTTATATGCAACAGTTGACTTAATGCTTAAGTACTTAAGTATTTGAGGCTCCAAAGCATGCCTTTTAGAAAAAACAAATCATGTATGTTTCTAGCCCTGGTAGTAATGGGGGGAGTACATGCCAACTGAAAGTCATAGAAACATAATAATTTGCTTATGCCTTTCAACATTTCACTGGGCTTATCAAAAGCCGCTCATAAAACTATGCAGAGTTGTAGCGCTAAAATTGGTCTATATATTCCCCCAATAATATTCTCTCTGTCATCGTTCTTCAGCTCTTAGAATAAAATGACAAGCCAGGAGAATCCAAAGGTGGGACTGAGCTGACAAAAATCTGTTTAATATCTAAAGATAGAAATAAAATAAATAACTTCTTCAATATCAACTGCACTTTCAGAGAATTCATTAAAATTTAAGGCATTTTCGACATGTCGGCAATTTTAGTCCAGTGACAAGCAAAGAAAGAACTACCTGGGAGCAAATCCCAATTATCTCCATGGCTTGGAACATGCATGTTATTAGCCCTATGGCTTGAAACACGCATGTTGGCACAGCGGAAGATGGGGCAGGTGACGGTGATGGAGTGCTCTGACTCCATCCAGTTTGCACATTTTAGCGGGCTTCCTTTGAAAGACATTTCAAGTGTATTTTCACTCTTAGGATTAAATTTAGATTATGAGAGGGAAAAAATGTCAATATTCTGATAGTGGGACAAAAATGAGCAGAGTCAAATAATTTCTTATTCAGAAGAATATCCAAGAAATTAAACACAAGAAATACGCTAAATAACATTCTCCTCAATAGTAGACAAACAATACAACATCATCTACTTCTATATTTAATAGTAGACACACACATACACACACGCACCATTCTTTTAATGATGGCAAATAGGTCTAGTGTTTTACCCACTGACCAATAAGCACAATTATTCATTTATTCATTTTGTCTCATTCTTCACAAAAATAAGACTACATTACCCATGGAATCAAACATTACAAGTCATCGAAATACCTCGGGCAAAAACATAGTTAAAACCTTATCCATGGGCTTTGCCTCCTTCATCCAGTTGAAAATCTTTTTAAATTTTTGGATTAAAATCTGTAAAGAGTATGGCTTACTGGAAACAAAGTAGAACATCTTAGACCAGCAATGGGCAAAATACTCTTCTCCTTCCCAGTGCTAAAAGTTTACATAAAATTGATCAAATTCACCGTCAACCTTTTTCCAAAAATAATATCCAAGTCACACTAATACTCATAATCCATCATAAGAAATACCACAACTTTCTAAGTTGCTTTTGAACAGGAACAATTCACACTTCATAACTGCTAAGAAGATTCTTACTATGAATACAAAGATATGCAGTTTTCGAATATTGAATTTCTTCCTTATTGGCTTAAAAATAAAATCTTCCAAGTAATTCATAATTTTCAAAGTCTTGTAGCAAAGGAAAAATAAAAAACCACTAAAGTTCTGGGGTCCGCCTTCTGTGAAGAAGAAGCCCCATTGACATTTGTGGATACTTTGAGCTGCCCAATCAAGCACAATTATCTGTCCTGGAGACACGCCATCCTCCTCTTCCTTCTGTCTGTGCAGGCTCTGATAAACAAGGTATTCTACTGCTTTATTACTCAGCAACACTCAAACTGCTTTAAGCCTTCTAACTCCTGATCATGCCAGACTGCTTGAATTAATGACATGTTGAGGTTTCACTTTGGATTTTATTACCTCTCCCTTAAGACTCCTTCACGCAATTAGTTAAATTCTTCATACAAGTTCCTACAAAGGTGGAATTTTGAAAGCAACAATCAGCTTTGATAACCCAGGTAAAAATCTTCACAAAATATTACTGATATCCTAGACTCTTGAAGTCAAGAGAAAATATCTTATGAAAATTTATTGTCTTTCATAGTTCATCATTTTAATAGAAAAGATGTTTTCAAGTCTTGGAGAAATAAAGGGAAAATAATTATAACATAAAAGCTTTTTTTTCAAATCTTCCACAAATTACAAGACCAAGACATACATGGGAACACAAGACATATGCTTATGTCTGCCTTCCAACACATATTTTTTTAATGTAGACATTATAAAGAATTAAAGTTACCCAGTGATTATATGGCATGCATCAGCAGTACATTGGTGGGCTTAAACTTGGATTTCAGTTACGTGTATATACAGCTAAATCTCTTCCTGAGTTAAGCTTCATCTTCAGTGAGACCCAAAACATGTCTTCTGTAGTTTGACAAAGTATGTGACGATTTATAAGGCAATCAGCATGTCTGCCTCCTCCTCTCTGTGGCACAGCCCTTCTGTGACATCACAGACATGACAGGTGTCAGGACAAGTCCTAAGAGGGGTCCTGAAAGAATAGGTGTCCTCGCTCATCAGTCTGAAAGCAGAAGCACTGTCTCTTCATATATTGGGGCATCTTGAGGACTTCAGCTGAACAGATTCAAAGTGGTCATCTTTTTCCTAAGGGGGAAAACATAATAAAATCAGCTCACTGAAATGTCAATAAGATTATTAGGATTTTACTTGCCATAATGAAAGTTCCCCAAACTCCCTTGACCTATGAACCTGCTACTTACAATTAGGGTTTTATATTAAAAGTAGGTAGAAAATACAACAAATAGCAAATCTACTCTGAAGGACAATTTTGATGCCCAAGTGATAAGACAGACAACTCCAAAATAGAGACAAAGACAAGATGGAGGAGATATCAGAAGATGCAGCTGTGACTTCTCCGAAGAAGGAAACCGCCGAGACTTCCTGAGGACACTCTCGACCTTGGTATGAAATCAGTGGCATTGACATGCTAACTGTAGGCAAAGCAGAACTGGCAGACATAGGTGATGACACAGATTGAATAGTAAGAAAAGTAACAGCCAAAATGAGTTATGTTGATTTATATGTCTTAGGGGAATCTTTTGTGAATGTGCGTTAGAGAAATCATATAAGGTAAGAGATCAAATGTCTAATTCAAACATGCTATTGCTGGTGTATATAATACTCTCACAGAGGAGACCAGTCTTTAATGTGGCGGAAGAAAAATAGGAGGTTGAATATTTATGGATGTTTTAATCATTAAATATAGAATAAGGCTGTTTTAAGTCTTGTGGAATAGGAAGAAGCTCTTTTAAAACAAAACAACAAAGCCAGCCAGGGTTAGGCTAAGCCAGGTGAGGCTCAACTGGGTAAAAAGACTGGCACCAAGCCAAGCAGCCTGTGTTCAATCCCCAGAAACCACATGGAAGGAAATGAGGGAATGCCATTTGTCTTCTGACCTACACACACACACACACACACACACTGTGACACCTGCATAAATAAATAAAATTTACAAAAGAACATATGGATTGAGGTGTAACTCAGTCATGTGGCCCCCTCCTAGCATATATGGAGCCCTAAATTCCTTCCCTTAGTTTGAAGGGAAATAAGAAGGGAAAGAGAAAGGAGAAGGTGAGAGGAAGGGGGAAGAAGAAAGAGGTATGGGGAGAGGGAACGGAAGGCAATCAGCTATCAAGTCCCAGCTGAAAACAGAAACGTGATCAAAGTTAGTGATCTATGAGAAAAATGATGGGGAGTAGACAATGACAAGCTGACAGAAAAGACCTTGCCTTTGGTTTTACCTGAATAATACCCAGTATACTTCAATCACAGTCCACATTGGAACCCACTACTTTCCCCTGCTTTTCTGGGATGATGAGCCTCTGAGAGAGTGGGCTAAAGTCCTCAGTATTCTTGCTGACTAACTCCTTAATAGCCTACCTGCAGTTTCATGTTGATCTTTAGAATAACTATGAATAGTTTGAATTTATTAAGACCTCACAGCATTGAAGGACAGGACTACACTTTAGGGATGCACCTGCGTATAAAGCCTTCCTGCTTCCAGAAAGCCAATGGCATGTTAAATGTTTAGAATATCAGAAATGACCTATAAAGAAAACCTGAGATTCTGTGGTCTTTTCTTGAGAAGATATAATTCAACATGGTCATAAGAGAAATGGAGGCATGTACCTGTCTATCTCCAGGGTGATATTTAAATTCAAACGCTTAGATAGGGATCATAATGTGACATTCCTTTCAGTCCAACAGAATTCTGCTTCTAATGCTGATTTAGTAAGATGCATATCCTTGTCTATGTGTGTATGCAATGCATACAGGTCTATATAATTATAGACTATAAATAGTCTACAAATACATAGAGGTCTATATAATTACTTAAATAGCGCCGCTAGTGCAATGAGACTTCCTGGTGGTAGGAAACAGCTGTCTTCCTCTCTGAACATCTAGGACTCAAGACAAGCCTATCACACAGGCGAATTGTTAAGGGGCAGGTATGAAAATAAATTGACGTATGCCTGTATGACTGTGGCTCATAACTTGGGAGCCACAGAAGGATCAAGGCTGCATAGTGAGACTCTGCGTCTAAAATAAATGCACTGAGATGTCGCAGTATGGAAGAAAAAAACAGGAGGCTGGAATTTGGGAAATACCGACTTCTTAGTTCTAGCACCTATTAGACAAATCAGGATCTGCCCTATAAGGATGTCACACAGGACAACTTTTCCAAGCCCTGGACTCAAGAATCTACGCAAGGCTTAGGCAGCTTTTCCTCACCATCCTAAGACACCTCTCCTACTCTGTTCCCTCTCCTCTGTGCCGAGAGACCCTACTCCTACTCTCCTGACACTGGATAACCAATCATGTGCACATGCATGATATGTCTCCATAGTGTCTATGGTTAGAAATAATGAGAAAGTTATCACATTCCCTCAGAGAAGAAAAGTATCTTATAGTATCTTAAAAATGACTATAGAATACACAGATTCTAATACCCCACAAAAACATAACTGCAGCTTTCTTTTAACTGCTGAGCAAAGTCAAGGAAAATTAACAAGCATCCAGATGCAGAACAGAACTAGGAAAGGACCGAGGAAGTTATGACCTTTAGAAAATAAGACAAAGCAAAGAGATATAAACATATAGCTCTGCTTGTTCAAATCATGCATACCCATTTTTACGTGGTAAATACAACAAGATTTCATGTACACGGTAGCTCTCTCCAAACACTAGAAATAGCACTAGTGTCCACTACCAAGTTGTATCCAGATAATACTGCATCATTCGTGAATAAAAAGAATTCTACTGCTGATTGAAACAGCATGTATGATCTCACAAACCTCCTTTGGAGTAAAAGAAGAATTTGCATAAAGTATGACACACTGTATGATGTGATTACACAAGGCTCTGAAACACATAAAACTAATCTATGGTTTAAAAGATCACTCTAGCAATTGCCTTTGAGAGATGAGAGGCTGATTCCATGCAAAAGGACTGGAGGCCACTTTCATGATGAAACTAGTGTGCTAGACTGTCAATAAAATTTGTAGCATACACCTTTCTCAGAATTCATCAAATTATGTAATAGTCACAATGCATGTCATTCCCTTAGAATGACCTTAAGATATATATTCTGAACTGTTTAGGGATGAGGCTTGTTGATGTATGTAACTTAAGTTAAAACACAATATAAAAAGACACTGATGAAAATATAGAGAGATGGCCAGATATGCAACAAAGTAAATATGTTAAAATGTAGGTGGTAGGTTAATGATCTTATCGTTATATAATTGTTTCATATTGTCTACAATAGTTCAATTTTTATTTTAAAAAGTAGAAATAATGAAAAAGCAAAACACACAGAAACAAATCCTCTGACATAACTGGCAAATATTTTTTCCCGTTATGCCCAAGGCAGTCTCTTCACTGTGAGGGAACACTTCCTGTGCTGTGTATGAGCTTTTTAATGTGATCCTGTTAATCCTTGAAATTATTTCCTCTGCTACCGGAGTCCCTGCAGAAAGTCCTGTCTCTGTCTATGCCCCGCCTACATCCTGAAGAGTATTTTTTTTATATAGTTCCATCCTGCAGTTTCAAAGTTTCAATTTCTATATTAAAGTCTTTGATCCACTTTGTGTGTGTGTGTGTGTGTGTGTGTGTGTGTGTGTGTGTGTGTGCAGGGTGAGGAACAGGACTCTCGTTTCTTTGTCCTGCATGTGGATGCTCAGTTTATCCAAATCCAATGTTGAAGTGGGTGTCTTTGCAATTCATGTTTTGTCACTTTTGTCAAAACTTAATTGGCTGTCACTGTGTGCTTATTTTTAAGTCCTATACTATATTTCATTGGTCTGCTTGTTTGTCTTTGTGCCAGTACCACACAGTTTTTGTTACCGTCCCTTCATTATATAATTTAAGATCAGATATTTCCCCAGTGTTCTTTCTGCTTAAAATCGATCGCTTTGGCTATGCAGTGTCTTTTGTGCTTCTATGTGAACACCTAGAGCCTTTTAAAGCGCTGCAGAAATTAAACACCAAAATCATCAGATTAATAAATAGACTGAAAGCTAACACAGATGTCCAATTAGTATTTTTTAAATGTGTTCAACATTCTCACCCAGCAGGAAAATACAAATTAAAACTGCTCTGAGATTCTAGTTCACCCCATCAGAACTGCCGCCAAGATAACAAGTGCTAACAAATTCTGGCGAAAACTCTGAGAAGAAGGAAACCCTTAGACATTGCTGGTAGGAATATAAAGTGGTAGAGCCCTCGTGGAGATTAATATAAAGGTTTCTCAAAAACTGAAGAACGGAACCACCATATGATCCAAATTTATCTCTCCAGGCTATCTGCTCAGATAGCAGGGATACTTCTAAACCCATATTTATTATTAATGACAGGAAGGAAATGGAACCAGCTTAGATGCCCTCAAATATATGAAAAGATAAAGTAATTGTGATTATATACATTACAGGACTTTATTTAGCCAAGAGGAAAAGTACAATTCTGGCATTTGCAGGAGAGAAAAACTAGATGAAACTCTGCATCATTATGCTGTGTGATTTAAGCCAGTTTAGGAAGGACAAAAACTGCATGTTTCTCTTCTATGTGCATATCTGGGTGGGTGGGGGTAGGTGTGAAACTAGAAAGGGGCCCAAGATGGGAGGAGTAGATCTCTAAAAAGGTGGGGGGGGGGGAGGGAGGGATAGTAATAGAATACATGTGCTATGAAAGAGGGGTGTTTCAGTAAGCGAAGGGTGAAGGGAAAGAACAAGAGTGGGTTAGAGGGATCGGGGAGGGTGGCGAGGGAGGGAAACAAATTAAACTGTGTAACATGTGTGTGAAATGTCAGAATGAATCACATTACCTTGTATGTTGATTATTGAAAACAATAAATTTTTAAAAGTGGACAAAAGGTCACACGGACTGAAATTGTTACATTAAAATGCATATTCTGAACTCTCTCATGGAGTACCTCTGTGGACCTCTTATTTTCTGTGACTCTTTCTAAGAACCTTTGCCATCTTTCAATGTTCTGACTCTAGTATAATAGAGCAGGGGGGCATATTACAATATAAGAAAACACTTAAAATTCTCTATAATAGCTTAACTTATTCTCCTCCTGAACAATTCCAGGTACTCTTTAAGATATGGCTTAAGCACCATTTTCCCTTTCATGTCCCCTGGCATGTAAATGTTCCTTCCCTGGGAAATACCGCCCAATCAAGACAAACCTGGTAAATAAAGGTTACTCTTGGCTTCATGAAAAAAGACATAGATTATCTTTTATTCTAAACAGTCTTCTCAAATATGTTAATAAAACTCAAATCCTTGGATGATAGAGATGGCACCTTCTTCCAGAACAAAGGATAAGCCTGCTTAGAGAGCTAAAAGCTCAAAACAGAGCAATCAGGAAGCACACTATTATAAAATTTCTCAAGACAGGGGTTACTCTTCCATAACAGAATATACCGTATATGCAGGCATCTTTCTAACCTTTTCCCCCTGCAGTAGGTGAAGATCAAACAAACAGAACAAATCAGGCTGCCATTCCTAATGTGGATGACAATAGACTGTGTTTTGTCTCCGACATGGGAGACTCAAGCCTTCTAAAGAATATTAAACCATGGTAGACTCACATGTTGGCTTGCAAATACAGTGACATTTCAAAACCATTAGAATTCTTCACTCCTTTGCTAATAAAGACATAAAAATGATGGGGACATGGTTCTGTAAATAAGGCAGGATTCAAGCTTCAAATGTTGATCAACATGAATTGATAAAAAATTAGTTTCTGAGATTCCATAAAGTTTGCAGCAAACATATGGACCAAATACCCAAAGCATAAGGGGTCTACATTTTACTGCCTGATAATGAAAAGCAACAGGTAGAGAAGTGGGAAGTAGACTACGGGGTTTACAGGCTAGCTCCTGAACAGTGCTCTGATATTGATTCTCCTCTGAGCAGAAGGTCTTCCTTACTAGCCAGGCTGTTAGCTTCGGATATAGTCCCTGGAAGAACAAACACCAAACTTCATGCTAGTAAGAAAGAAGGATTTATTTTCTTTCAGATAAAAATTACAAAGACAAGTATCTATCCTCAGCACTAAAGGGGGCATGTGAGAAGCACTAGTGAGGAAGCCTGGTGAATTTTAGAATTCTGGCTAATTTTGGAGATACTGCAGGACTCAATGTCAGGAAATACAACAGCTTGGCCATCTTAATTTTCAAAACATTGAACTCTACCAAGCTTTATCAATTACTTTATGCCACTGTGACCAACAACTTGAGAGAAATAATTCAAGGGAAAGATTATTTTTGATCCTAGTTTTGGAGGGATTGATCAGTCCTATGAGGGAGGCATGACAGAAGAACCTACATTCTAGCAGATGGAAAGCAAAGGAAATAAATATAAGAAGGAGCCACAGCAAGATAAAGACCCCCCCCAAGACATGCCCACCAGTGACCTGCTTCCTCTAACAAAGGCCTACCTCCTAATTATGTGATTGATAAGGACTGGCCCATTAAAGGAGAGTCTTAATAATCCAATCATCTCTTAAAACATCCTCAAAGGCATACTAAGAAGTGTGTTCTACTAATGTCTTAGGCCTTTGTCAAGACAACCATGCTAACTTCAGACCAATTAATACCTGTTTCATTGGTAAAGTGCTTGCTTTGAAGGCACATGGACCTACAATGAGTACTCAAAGCCCACATGGAAACAACATAGACTGGTAGGCTCTTAAAATCCCAACCCCAAGTAGATAAAACAGGCAAATTTTTAGAACTTGCTGCCAGCACCCTAACCTGCTGAGTGAGGTTCAGGCCAATGACAGTTCCTGTCCTAAAAAACCATGTGCACTGTCCCTGAGGAATGGCATTGAGGCCATACCTTTGAGGAATGACCTCTGATCTCTACACACATGCATACACATATACATGCTCACTTCCCTCCGTACACACACACACCTGCACATGCATAAGCAGCCACATCAATAAGATGCACACACACAAATTTTATTAAATAAAAGCTGATAGAAAAAAAGCCTCAAGATTTTGTGCATTTCCTGACCAACAATACAGAGCATTGGTTTTCTCCCGGAAATTTTCCCAAATATAAATTCCCACAAGCACCTATTGTAAGGAATTGACCAGTATTTAGGCTTTCCTTTAGCTCCAAGATATATTTAGAAGGCATAAGGAGATCACTGTATTCTAAAAAATTGACCAAATAGAATCCAAAAATAATTGTTATTGTCAACTATAACATCAAAATTTCCTCTATCCTTTATGTTAAACCCAAGAATTAACTAAATGAAAGAAAAAATACCCTAGATTAATACCCAATTCTTGAATGGGAGGAGGGACTCCAAGTATATAAGCTAAGTTCTAATCAACAAATGACAGAAAATCTGTGGCCTTACACAGAAAGCAATTGTGATATGGCCTGCGACTCAAAGGGCCCCAAAGCTAAACCAGATGATGTCAGTAATGACTACCTTGCTATTCAGGATGACTTTGGATGAATAAAAAATACCATTGGACAATGAGCAATAGCTGAGCTGACTATAAACAAGACAGATGCAAAGTCCATTTGCTCTCAGGCATTCTTCCTCTTTACTCTTAATCTCCATACACCCTGTCACTGGCTGTTAAGGAAGATGATGATTAGTAGAGAAACTAAGATTCCCTGTCACCAGGAGGAACAGAAGAACACACACATCACTGGAGTGTGTTACAGAGCCTGGTAGCAAGGTTTCCAACATGACTGTGCAGGATGCACTCACCTCAAGTTAATAACCTTTCTGGACTTGTGACTTGAGCCAAGGAGAAAGCAGAATGTCTTGTTGTATTGTCATGACCCTCCACCAAGAGGCGAATAATCCAATCCCCTATTGTATACACTGCTAACTATATATCCCTGTAACAGCCCACATCGATGAAAACGGGGCACATGTTAGGGCTCCCTGGCCCTCTCGAACTTGGATTTTAGAGAATGAATCTGAGTAACAGCTGATGGTGAGTAAAGTAGATGGTGATATAGCTACAGAACTAGGGCACTGGCAAGGAAGAGACATAACATAACTAACGGAAACTTAGAAAGACACCTCCTAGATGCTGTGCCATTCTGTCACAAAAACACCCTGGTGTGGCTCTCACAAAATGGCACAATACCTCATATGACTTCCTGGTTGGCCATATCCAC
Organism: Neodon shergylaensis; assembly: GCA_025134845.1. Taxonomy (NCBI): domain Eukaryota; kingdom Metazoa; phylum Chordata; class Mammalia; order Rodentia; family Cricetidae; genus Neodon; species Neodon shergylaensis. Next base: position 611,385 of record JABTXL010002926.1, on the reverse strand, counting down.
TACAATGTCCACTCACAATTTTCTGGCCATTCCTTTCAGACTTACTGAAAAATCTGTCATATGAAGTGGCGGATGACCCCAGCTCCTGTCCCAACACTAACCTACACCACTGTTCCCATAGACACCACTCAGCCATCTCATGGGTCCATAAACACCACCCCATTTGGGGTACAGACAAATAAAAAGATTGAATTGACTGTGTATCTTGGAAAGGGAGGGATACAGCTATTTGGGATGGGTTGACACCGCTAAATTTTATTGGCCATCAGAGAGGCTCCTTTCAAGGCACAGTGAGCTTGTGTTTCCTGACTAATGTGGGTCTTTCCTGGTGTCTCCAGGAACTGCGACTAATAATAAATTCCAAGAAACCCCGCACATAACCAACTATAGTGTAGAAACCAGAAATTAACTCGCTTGTCTCCTAGAAACATGGTGACTTTTACCTTTAGGAATAGTCATAAAAATTCTTCGATTTTATGGAAACATTCCAAATAGATCATGCAGGCTCCAGAGAACTATAAGAAGCTTTTTAAATGAGTAAATAACCTATTTGCCACTGACACTCATCCTGTCTAGTCATTTAGTTAGCAAAGGCGCTACAAGTTTGTCTCTGCCTTCTACTAGGTGACCCATGTCTAAGGACATTCAAATTAATAGCAACTAATTTTCCCTATATTATTATAGACAATATAACTATCCTATAATTCATACTGAAGGACAAATATCTGTACAGACATTAATACATCCTGTAGTAGATTATCCTTGCTGGATTGCCATATCTTAGATTAAAATGATAATTACCACTGAGATGCACACATTGCTCACAGAGCCCATTCAGAAAACAGTGAGAAATACATTAGGTCTCTATGTTATTGTTTGGTGGAGGGGGTAAATTCTTGACCCTATTCTACTTGAATCTTATGGCAGAAACATCTTTCTGTCAGTGAAAAGGTGTCTGACTGAGTAGAAATATGAAGACAAGACAGATATTTCCTGCTCTAAAGTAGAACCTAATGGCTTATGATGTGTTTATGGTTAGCTAAGTATGTCCGGGATTGGCATATGGTTAAGGATAACAATGCAAAGTAGCCTCGACTTCCCTACTGACCCAGCTTCATTTCAATGATGTATGGAAAAAATGGACAAGGCTTCATCCTTGCCTCAGGCAGTCCCTAGCAGAGAGATGGATAGAACTTACTGAAAAGTCATCAGAAGCCATGGGGACAGAGAAATGCAGCTTAGATGTGACTATGAGATAACTCTCTGTGGTCTTCTTAGACTTCTGCACGTTCTACTGAGAAAACACTGGTTTATTTTTGTTTCCTACTATATTTTCAGGAATGGAAATGAAAGTGACAGAAAATCATTACATCAGTGTGTGAACCTATCAAACAACAACCAAAAAATATAGGGAAGCATTTTGTATAGAAGGCAGCCTTTAAGGTTAAAGCATTTTCTCCTAGAGCAAATGCCAGGCATGCCTACTTGTCTTGGAAATGGCTTCTCCTTCTGAAGCCAGTGACAGCATCTTATCTGCCCAGGACAAGGAAGAACAAAGGACAGACGTACTTCCTGCTCGTGCTAAATGAAACTGACACTTAGAAATGTATTGCTAGAAATATAAACATGCTATCATTTCCTCTGCACATGACTGTGGGAACTGGGAACTGGTATAGGTCCTATTGCTCTGCCCAGTGTATCTCTGCAAATTCTAGACTGTCTTTGGTCTTCTGTCTTCTAAAGCATACATGGAACTGTGGAAGGCTCACTTATTCATTAGAAAATGGGGCAAAACTATCAGTTTTGACCATCGCTATATTTTTGTTATTCCACTGCAATCATATCCTCCATAAAATCCCAAATTAATAACAGAAAAAACCTGCAATAGAAATGTAATTTACTTATTTTCTTTTTAAATGATTTCCTATATTTATATACCTAAACTAGGAGAGTGGTTACTAAATCATGCCTACAAATATATTTTATTTCTTTTTTTATTTTCATGTGTTTTTGTGTCCATGTAGGCTTGCATGTGTGTGGGCCCACATATGGAGCAGACCTGCATAGAGATACAAGGTTGACATCAGAAATTATCCTGATGGCTCTTCCATCTTACTCAGCGAGGCAGGATCTTGCTATCAAAGCTAGAGCTCGCAGACACGGCTCACCTTGCTAGGCAGTCTGCTCAGGGGATCCATCTCTACCTCCTGAGGTTATAGAACAGATGGACCACACACCCATCTGGCATTCACACGTCTTCTAGAGATGCAAACTCTAGTTCATCATTCCAGTCACTGGCATCATTTGTAATTTGTCTACTGGTTGGAAATAATTTGAAAAGCACTTTCGTCTTTATTTTTCATTATTCATATAATTTTCATTATAATAATTTCATTATTCATTTTTTGAATGGGTAAGCCCGAAATTCTTATCTCCTATCTCAATAGTGAAAAATGTCAAAGGAATGTGATTTCAAAAAATACTCAAGGTTTCATATTCCCTTTATATACAGCTGTGACTATAAAGCCAATAACATGATGACATCCAACATGACACCATAAACATCTTCCCAGTTATGCAAATTTTTTATAGAAAGACAATCATAAAATAAACACAAAGGTATAGGTAAATATAAGATCTTTTATTAACCAAACTTTGATTTTAAGATTATAAAATAATACATGATCTTTGTGAAAACTTGAGAATTACTAAAATGTTTTACCTAAATATTCTCATTAGATTCTAATTCCCCAGAGCAGTAACTGCTAATTTCTTATTATGCAAATAATGGCATACATATTTATCTTATAGAAATATTATGTTTATTATATACTTATTGTCCTATCAGCACACAAAGATATCTCAATTAGTTATTTTAATTCTAATTATTGAGATAATAATATAGTCATATCATTTGCTCCTCCCCTTTCTTCCCTCTAAATGGACCCATGCACAGCTACTCACTCTCTAAAATCATGGCTCCTAATTTTCATTAATCATTGTTATACATATGTGCATATATTCCTAAAAGTAACCTATTCAGTCTGTATAGTGTTACTCATATTTAAGTTTTCAGGGCTGACCATTTGGTCTCAGATCACCAATTGGTATCCTCTTTCCTAGGAAAGATTTTTTTGTCCCATTCTCTGCTTTTCTTGGTTGTCTGTAGTTCTTTGTCAATTAAAAATATTCAATGATTTTACTATAATTTCAATTATTTAAAACAATTTTTAAATTTAAATAGATTTTGATCATATTCTTTCTTCCCCTACATCCTTCCAAATCATCTCCCCCTCCTGCCCCACCCAACTTCAAGTGCTTTGTCAAAACACAAACATCATATTGAATCATTTTGATGTAGAATAATTTCTCGACTAGCTCTCAGGGAGGCTGTGCAGGTTGTTTCTACTTTGTAGAAACTCATAACTACCGCATTCAGTTATTAACCTAATATAATAAACTTCCAGAAGCGCTGCTGTTGAGAGAGTACTGTAAAGGACAAACACACTGAGTGGCGTTATGTCAGTATGGCCCCTGGTTTACAAGTGCTCAGTAAGTCCAGGCTAAACATCGGCTCTCACCTTCGTGGCCAAAGATTTAAGTTTTCCTAGCAGTGATTGTTTGTTGGAATACACAACATCCTCTTCGTTATCTTCTCCTTCCATGATAGCGCAGCTGTCTGCCGCCGGGAGTTCACACTCCTTTGAGTTAGTCGTCATTACTAGTTTAGAATATTTGTATTCCAGCCTAAGCAGTGATAAATAAATATGTAAATAACAAGCTAGCCATTTATAGTAATAATAAAATCATATTTATTATAAACATTCATATAGTGGCTTCTAAAATACTCCTGATAGTAACATATAGTTTCTCCAACAGCAAATTCCCCTCATCTGTGACTGTAGCTTTAAACGTTCTCACTTATAAACCATCTACATAAAAGTATTCCCCGGGAAGTCAGAGAATCAGTTCAATACAGTTAATTTTACCACTTATTTTACATCGACCTTACTATCCAGTTATAAGGTACATTTGTAAAACCAAGAAAAGCCTTGAGGTCAGAATGCATTTCCTTGATGTACTAATATGTCAATACCAATTCGCTACCACAGCTTCTAAAGTGTAGATCATAAAGATGAGAATGTCGTGCACATGATTTGCTTTCTACTGCATCTCTATTTACTTTGTACTTTTGCTCTTTACTCATGACTTTAGATGCTAGAATTACTCCTAGAAATTAGAACACAAATCCCCCATGACCCCCTAAGCTCTACATCATCCCCAAAGACTCAAGGGACACATGCAAGGGTTGGACTCGACATCCAGACCCAGCATCTCTAAGACCTAGAATAAACAAAGATGATATTTGTCCATAGCTCAGTCTGTTTCTTTGAAAAAATCTATGTACACGAAAATAAATATGAAAGATGGAAGAAGTCAGATTATGTTAGAGAGAGAAAAACAGGCCCACCTTCCGGTCTCAGCCCTGTTCCTAACAGGGTAACTTAGAGACTTTTTCATTTTTATAAAATTTATATGACATATGACTAATTCAGTGGTTAGTAATGTTCCATCCACTTTCAATTATCAAAATAAGAATAATTTTTTCTCCCTACTTTTTCAAATGCCTTGTCTACAGCTTCCTCGCCATAAAAAAAAAAGTCTTATGGCACTGAAGGAATGAACAACATACAATAATAAGGTCTAAATTTTCATAACATAAGCAGACTTTCCAGGTCGCATAGGCTCATCCCAACGATGTTACTTACTTTTGATTCTTTTTCCAAAAGTAGCATGTTAAAGCCACCAACAAGACAGCTGTGAACGCCCCTGCGCCAGCACCCACTTTCAGCCAGAAGTCAACTGTTTCACAGGCTGACAGCTTTTTCTCAGGTAAAGCAATCCCTTTAATACACCACTTAGGCTCGTTCCATACATATAACGTTTCCTTTCAAAACAAATAAATGAGACCATAGATGAGATTAGAAGGGAGATGAGGGTTGAACTGTAAAGGCTAGAATTGGTACTGGGTCGACTTATCACATAGAAGAAAGAGTTATGCTAACTCGTGCTCATCATAAGCATAAAGGAGATATCCTATTCAGTTAATATTAAAGAATATTTAGGAAGGAAGGAAAGAGATATAGAATATAAGTAAATAATGAATTAAAATGCAAAACTCAAACAAAGACACGCACTGTCGCATTGCAGGGCTCACTATATGCTGAAGAAGCTAAAGACAAATTATTCCACTTTTGACACTTTGGGCTTTTTTCTCAAATTTTTATGATTAGAGGGTCATCACTACTTTTACCAACCATTCTTGCCCTCCCAAAGTAGATGATTTAATTCTTAAAGCAATGCCCATGTGCCCTAAATAGCAAGAGACAATCAACCAGTGAACAATAAAGCAGACACATCGAGTCTTAACACACATTGTAAAAGTAAAGTGATGAAATGAGAAAGCTCAAATGTAGAGATCAGAGCTCAGGGCTCTTCCTTCCATATTAGTATTTTATGACCAGTAGCTCCTTGTATGTTCATTAAAGCCAATGACATGGGGCACTATGTGTTATGTCTGGCTCACCACTAAATTTTCTGGTATATGTTGGTCACTTTATCTACACTCCAACAAAGAAATCCAGTCATGTTTCACTTTATGGCTTACGTGCAGAGATCTGATGTGGGAGAGTCTTCTGTTCTGTGTTGATTTCATTGGTTAAATAAAGAAACTGCCCTGGCCTTTGATAGGACAGAAAATTAGGTAGGCGGAGTAGACAGAACAGAATGCTGGGAGAAAGAAGCCAAGTCAGGCAGCCGCCATGACTTTCCTCTCCGAGACAGACGCAGGTTAAGATCTTTCCTGGTAAGCTACCATCTCGTGGTGCTACACACACTTATTAGAAATGGGTTAATCAAGATGTGAGAGTTAGCCAATAAGAGGGTGGAACTAATGGGCCAGGCAGTGTTTAAAAGAATACAGTTTCTGTGTAATTATTTCAGGTATAGCTAGCCGTGCGGAGCTGGGCGGGAATGCAGCCCACCGCTCCTCACTACACAGATCCATTCCTACCATCAGTTATGAACTAATGCACAGGAGAAGGGTTTGCTATGAGGAGAGGTTCCGCCCATGTTTCTCATAAGTTCTTTCAGCATGTTTTCCTTGAAAGGTTATTAGTGACCCTGTGGTTTTAGTCCATGACAACTGTTAACATTCTTATTGAACTCGGCATCAATAAATTACTTTTGAAATGGGTGACATTTTTATAAGAATGAGGAATGGGAAAGGCAGAGGCACCCTTAGGTTCACCAACACCTAAATGTAAGCCAGAGTAAATGTAAACTCTAGCACATGTGAACCTCAGCTAAAGTACATTCTACCCACACCACCCAAAAGGTTTCTGTGAAGCTGGACAGTTTTATCCAATGTATAGAAATGAAAGATATATTCAAAAGATCCATTGTCTAGTGGTTATATTCCAAGCATCTCAAAAACTCAAAATTATAATGATATGTGTAAACCCAAAATGCCAAACTATTCTGACTTCAGCCATTCAGATACTGTCAATGAAAAAGTGTTAGTGGGGAAAGTTCCGAGTCACTCTGAAACTACTCATTAGAAAGTCCGGTCCAGGCATCTGATCAGGTGTCTCCAGGAGCAGACAGACAGCTGACACAGCAGCTGACAGTTCCTCCTTCCAGCATGAAGGGCGATTTGGAAACAGGATTTAGATAAATTTGGTGATAAATTTGGTATTTCTCTTACTGATAACACTGTATCACTTCAAATCTTTATTACTGCCCGGTGTTAGATATGATGCTTAATACACACTTGGAACCCGGTATAGACTTTTAAGATCTCAGTTTGATAAGAGTCCTTTTCTCACAAGCCACGAAGCCTTTTTTGCTTCTATCAGCTCTGTCTGAAGTACTTACATTCTGTAAGCTATGCACACCTGTAGTCGAGATACAGGACAGTGGAAGTGTATGCCCAGTGAATACAAACTGAAAAACTGGAAAGAGTAGGGAAGGGAATGGAACTGAAACAGTCCTTAAAAAATAAATGCTTAGAGTTTTAAAAGCTACATTATGCAATTATTATTTTTGTTCAATTGTGAAGCTTTAACATCCAAAGAAATCTGTTTATTCACAGACATGGAAATGGCGGTTGACATGTATTTAGGATGCCTGTATAAATTAGACCTTACCTGAAATCCTCTTTTGCAGGCTCCCTCGATTTCATGGAAGTCATGCTCTGTGCACAGAGGGCAAGCCTCTGCACTCTCCCATAGGAAGTAGAATGCACAGCCATCACAGGTGCCAGCTGGACACTTGCTGAAATGTTAAAGAAACAGCAACCTTTTTTAAGGCATTCAGTCCCTCCAATCAACACCGCAGTTGCCAAAGCACACTGAGGAGTGTTGCATTAATGCTGAGGAAACTCTTGTAGAAAACAGAAAAAGGCTAAAGGAGCTGAGACCACAGTGATAACCTTTCATGCTATCATTCTGAGTGGCTGGAACAAAACAGACAAATAATGCCGAGGACAGGGAGGGTGTGAAGAAAAGGGGAACCCTCATATGTTGCAGACAAAGATGTGAATAGCCCCACTACTTTCAGAGAGTCTCACATTTCTTCCAATACCCAAACATGAATGTATCATATAATCAGGCAAGTGTGCTCATAGGTATAAACCCAAGAGGAGCAAAATGTATTCCACACAAAGGCTGATCATGAATGTCTACAGCAATATCACTCAGGATGACCAGTAGTGGAAACATCCCAAATGTGCAGTGGATGAATGGATCAGTATAATTGTCTGATGGGCTTCTACTTGGCTGTAGAAAGGAATGCAGTAAGGATATATGCCACAATTTGGATGAACCTTGAAGATACTATGCTAAGTGGAAAAGAAGTCAGAAATAATATGAATCACATGCTGCTATCCACATGAAAATCTAGAATAGGGACAGAGAACAGATGATTTGCTGCTTAGGCCTTGGAAGAGGGTTAGTATACAGAAAGATGAGAATCAAAAGGTTTAGAGATTCATTGAGAAATGATGAAAATGATCTAAAATTAGTTGTGGCCATGGCCATATAGTTCTATTAAGATTCTGAAGAACTGTGTGTGTGTGTGTGTGTGTGTGTGTGTGTGTGTGTGTGTGTGTGTAGTTTTCTCTCCTACCATATTGATTTTAAGAATCAAATCCAGATTATCAGGCTTGGCCACCAGAATGGTATCTTTATCCACTGAGCCATCTCACTGGCTCCAAGCTGTTTTCTTTGAAACTTTAGGAGACAGACAGAAGATAGTTACCAAAAGAAAAGGTTCTGGGAATGTTTCTTGGAAGTGCGAGCCTCTAAACTGAGTCTAGAACACTTAGGAGGAGTAAAATAGAAGGAAGTAAAGAACTTCCTACCAAAGGGATAGCATGGCATGACAAACAGATAGAAATTCACTTGTCAGTCACTCTTGTATTAGCACTCAGGGCAAAACAATGAAAACAGTCAGGAAAAAATGTCCTAGGCCTCAGATGCCAAGTGGACTATAGTTCCTATTGAAGACAACATACCTTGGGGAGAGAACTAGGGTATATCACAGCAGGAGAACAAAAATTATTTAAGCTAACAAACTAACCATCCCTGGGTCTCTCCAGACTTATGATGACATACAAGGGTGATGATGCAGATGAGGGACACATTAGACCTGGGGTAGACTGCACAGAGCAACCACAGGCAGAACCTTAGTGAATACTTTACAAATGCCTGTTTTCTGATGTGTGAGCCAACTTCATCATCTTGCGTCTTTTGACTAAGGAACACATAAACAGCATTGGCTCTAAATTAATTTGTTATTGCTGTATACGCCCTGACTGAACCAGAATCTATCTGAGAAGATTCTGGTACAAACAGCTACTTTTTATGAATGTGTAAAATCAAGAGACTATTCTTCTAATTTGTCTATTTAACTTCTCGTCCCTTTAAATTGGTCCATGTGCCTAGAGATTTTCCCTGCAACTTCCTTCAGACCATTCTAATGCTGAGCAAGGGCCTCCCGAATACCCATTACCTAAAAGATAGTCACAGAACAATAAGGATAAAAACATATGATCCATTTTAAAGGCTTTAACATAAAACTTTATTGGTATATTAACTGTAAATATTGATAGGCTTCATAAAGGCATTTCAATACAATTATGCACTTTGATCATACCCCTCATTTTCCATTTTCACCTACTCCCAAATATTCTTTTCATTCCCCTGGTGGTATAACTTCTCCTTTCTTGTCATCCATTTCTATAATCTTTATCTGCATAAAGTTTAGAATCTAGAAATAAGAAAAACATCGAGGGTTTCTGTTTTAATTGGACTTATTTTCCTTTGGATGGTGATGTAGCCATTTTCTGCAAACAACTTCATTCTGTTCTTTTTTTTCCTGTTTTTCTTTATGGCTGAATCAAACTCCAATGTGTATATGTGTCATGATGTCTTGATCTTGGATATTGTATATAACACTCCAGTAAATGTAGATGTGTTATTTTTAGGAAAAATAACCTTAGTAATTAGAGACCTTGATTTACTTATTTGTAAAACAAAGAAATAAGAAATACAGACTAATAAATGGAGGCTTAAAATAAAAATAAATACAGTTGATAAAGACCAGACCTATTATCATCCCTATCTGCTCTCTTCTAGGTCAGAAAAAGTAGTTTTTAAATCTTAGAATTCCCAGTTAGAAAGGTATTCGTATATAACCATGATTTTAATTTTTAAAGTAATTATATTTTCTGATCATTTAGCAAAAATTGTCCAGCTCAAATCTCTCCTCCTCAAGTTATCTTCTGATTTCTCTTCCTAAGAAGGATGAGAGAAGGGATGAGCCAACTGTTTACCCTGGGGCAGGGAAGAGGGCAGGGAGAGAAGAGTGAGCCTGCTAAACTTTGTAAAGAAACATAAACAAAACAATGGAAAAAATTAAACTTGAGAAATTTCTGACAATAACGCAAGTTATAATCCAAACTGAACAATACCAATTTCCTCCTTTTCCTGCCTCATATAGTTTGTCAAAGATGAAGCTGTATCACCCAGTCTTCACTGGACGGTTATAATGCATAAAAAGAGACAGCAAACTTGGGAAGCTTAACCACAACACTTTAAGACTGTTAACGATGTGAGTCAATTTCTAGAGAATTGACTGAACTACAGAAACTGCAGGAAAAAAATCTGGACATGCATGTCATTAATAAGGCTGTCACTGTGTCCAAAACTACAGTGATTCAGAACCTCTCCTTGGTAGACTTGACTTTTTTAAGGATACACTTAGGTTAAGTGCAGTTTAGAACCAAGTCCCTAAGTCTTTTAACTCTTTACTCTGTGTGGTGCCCAGTTTTGATTCTTCATCATAAACCAAGTATCGCAGTTTGAATCGAGCCTTCTCTATGAAGCCTGCCAGGGTGCACTGGCTGTCCTCTGACCTGCTGTTGCCGGTTCCTCTCAGTTTTGGCATCTCCTGAAATAACCTTTCTCTGTTGTAGGGCCTGGGCATTTGGAGAATCCCTCTTGTATTGGATCCATAAAACATGGTGTCTTGCCTTTTTTTTTTTTCTGGATAAGTGTGATTGGGTATGGCTATGTCTTACACTGTTTGGTCTGTGATAGCAAATGCACTAACTTGAAAAGCAATAAATATGTTTTATATTTGTATAGGCTGGGGAGGCTAAGCATACAGTACATCTGAGTGTGGGTTTACCCTCTGTTCTACAGATAGTACTATCTTACAGTGCGTCCTCACAGGGCATAAGGAGTGAGCTAGCTCTTTGGGGTACATATAAAAGAACACCGATTTCATTCATGCTCTGGGAACATGGCAACCTAACCACCTCTCAAAGCTCCTGAGAGTACTTGAGAGTCTAAGAGTTTAGGGAACTCTTAGACCGAGCCAACTGAATTTGAGCAAAGTATTTTTCACCTGGGACTCTTAGATTCAGGGATACAAAAGCCCGCCTTTAAGTACCCCCCTTTCTGAGGAATTCATCTTAGATTAATTACTGTAAGTTAGTACAAGATCAGGGACACAATAATTAACTCACTCCCTACTTTCTTTTCTCTGTAGATTGCTTTACTTACTGGGAAAAATATTTAGTTTTATCATCTTTGTTCCAAAACCGTTAAAAATGCATGAATGTTTTGTGACATGATTATATCTGTCTCCTAAAGATGGCTTATTCGTGCTCGAATTTCCCAATTCTGGCAAGTCTGCACTAAAGGTTTTCCATTTTCTGATAACAGGGTTTTTTTTTTGAGTATTTTCAAATGTTCATAAAGCTTTTATGTGCATCAGTACATTTCTATTCTTGGAACACATTTGACCTTAATCTTCTACATTATCTTACTTTTCAAATTTAGTATCTATTATCTTGTAAAGATTCCGAGGGAAAAGATAAGGAACTCATTTACTCTAGCTCTGACTCTTAATTTCAAATGGATAGATTTTTTTTTGACATTAATAGGCCTTCCTTGATGTCTCAACCAAATGCTGCATTAGAGTCCAATAAACCTGATGACTTTGATACAAAGACTAAATAAATCCGCGGAGCCTGCAACTCTCGATCACTATCGGGACAGAACTGGGAGCATTCCTTTGGTGAGATGCAATATCTTCGAAGGCCGTGCTGATAATGAAATGAATTTGGATTCCGCAAGAGGATTTCATAAAAACGATTTTAGACTGACTGATAAATAGCTCGAGCAGTTGAGCGTGTTCCTAAACCGTAGGAAAGAAAGAGGGGGTGGCGATGCTTTCAGACGAGTACTGATGATGATGAGAGAAGGCAGTTCAGCCAAAAGAGTATACCAGTATCCTGTCGATCTCCTGAGCTCTGCCCCGGGACAAATCTGCTATTTGCCTCTTTGTTTACTGTGCTTCTTGACAAATCATTATGAAAGACTGGAAGACGGTGGCATTTTGAAAAGGTGTTTTGTCATGAAAGAACAAGAGTCCTTAGGAGGTTGCTCCATCTCAGTGTTGTGCACAGCAGTTCCATAGCCTCTGGCTCACTGTTTCCTACCTAGTGGAGTGAATGTGTTAACTCAAGAGACTCCCAGTTACACACAACAGACCGTTCTCTGAGCCTGCTTTCTAAGAAGGCACATGTGTAATCTTTTTACTATGTCAAAAGGGCAGTTCTCGGGTGCAGTGCTTAGGTATGCCTTTTCCCTAACAAAAGGCTTGACTTGAGGTCTAAGAAGCCAGGGAGTGGCCTCATCTATGTAGAATTATTTGAGATATTAGCAGTCCTTTGTATAAGCATTTTAGTCTGTGTCCAAGCAGCAAACTTTATTAGGAAAAAAAAACTCTCAGTAGTCGCCTGAGGCTGTCATATTTTATCTGCCACGGGCACTACACTGTCTACCATTGGGGGCCACATACATACATTTGCCAGATCAAGCAGACAGGCTGAAGTTTCTAACCGCAGATGAAGTCCAGGTGACATGCTCCCTCTAAGTCCACACTCAGCAGAACACACATTCCCTGATTCTCCCTGTGCAGACAGTTCACCTCACAGAAGTTGAGGGTCTTTAGGAAGTATTCTTGACCACCAAGACTCAAGGAGCCAGCTGACATTACTAAAGCTGAAGTCGCTTTTGCCTGGCTGGAAAAGAGTAATTCCTGACGTGACACTCCTGTCAAGGTCTTGCTCTGAGATCTCCTGATCAGCAAGAGGCATTTCAAGACTAGGTGTCTGGTTAGCTTCTTTTCCATGTGGATTTTAAAGCTTCCAAAAAGATGCAAAATAAGTCTTCTTCAAAAGTAGTCTGAGAAACTGTCTATTATTTTCCTGTTAGTCGAAAATCTTTATTCAGCCCTGTACCCAAATAAAATAAAATAAACGTAAATTGTGGCCAAGCTGCTGTTTTGCCTGTTCTGGTCCTTGGGCGCCCCCTTGTGCCCTGATGGGAAATTCATTCAAGAGGAAAGTGAAGGTCAGCACATTTATCTGGGACTCGGTAGCTCCCTAGAGCCTCTGCCTGCCCACCTTGGTGTTCATCGCAGGCACAAATGAATTTTTATCAAGATCATCTGTGCGAAGGACTCAGCCATAGACGCTACATTTTAAATCAGCATTTCAGAAGGCTGAGATGCCAACAATAGAAATAGAGAAGCTATCTCTGGAAAACAGAGAAAGGAAAACCTACACCGCGGACGGCAACAGAAATAGTTCTCCAAATTTAATAGGCTTTGCAGTTGGCTTCTATTTTCAGAACTACGCCAGTGCTCAACGCCAGAGATTCTGAAATCAATTTTAACAATAGATATTCTAAGATTTCTGCTGCAGGCGATCCTGGGAAACCACGGTGAACACAGTCAAATTTCCTGAGAGGAAAAGCTTGCCGGAGGTAAAGAGAAGCCTCACGTCCTCCTGAGGTGCCTCCTTTAACCCCGTGAGGCTAGGTTTTATCTATGGTAAGGCATCAAAATGTATCCCGGCAGAGTCAGAGGATGATCTGCCGGCCATGCCTGGCCTTTAGGATACCATCTGCTTGAGTCAAACCTAGAGGAAACTTTGAAGCCACCCAGATAGACTCTGCAGACCAAACCCAGAGAGCTTAGTCACAAAATCTGGGAAGGGACCCGAGGATGGCTATAGTCCATATACCGAGCACCAGAACTCAAAACTGCCCAGCAGAACACCAGAGCGAAGCAATGTGCTTCTGTTTCTAGACTCTTTCCATAAAGTCCCTAGCTGCGGCGACTACAGTTGAGAGGTGGCAGTGGGAGGCCCTGAAGTCCAAGAGCATCCATCTCTTCCCATTCCTGTATCCAGTGCCTATTCCTGTTTTCTCGTCACATTCGTCTCTCACCTTAAACAGGTGAAAGCAATAACTCATTGGTAGAGCTATGCAAACAAGCGCTGCAGCTGGTGAGAAGCTGCAGCGTGCCTGGGTTTCCCAAAATAAGCCAGAATCACTGCTTACTGATGGTTCTCTTGCTAGAACACACAGTAGTTTAAGGTATAGAACAATGTTCTCTGATCTGTGTGTGAGAGAAACAGGAGGGCTTTAAAAATCTCTCAAGTAAAGTTACAAAAGATTAACTCACTTTCTTTTTAAAGTATATGCATTTGAGTTGAATAGAGAGACACCAAGCAAGCTCCTATCGAAAGCTCTTTAAGTCTAACAATATTGAACACGCTGAACAATATATTGAAAATACTGAGACACTTAAGTGGTCCTTGTGGGGAAAGCAGGCTATATTCAGATTAATTGTTTTTGGAACCCAGAAGTTATGTTCTAGTATTTACACACACACACGGACAGGATATATCAAATACAGACCACAGAGAGCCGGTACCACAATGGCAATCAGTTGAAAATTCTGCGTTATGTTCTACAGGCTAGATTTACCTTGATTATTCTGCTACAATTACTCAGAAACCTGAGATTGAAAATGGATCTAAATATCATCTTCAAGACCCCATTCCCTCACAGAGAATCAGGACCCAGAGAGAGGTTAGATTACTGAGCCCAGGCAGTTAAATGTTGACCTAGTTCTAGGAACCAGGGCCCGTCCTCACCAATTAAAGAAAACCGATGAACAGTGAGAATAAACACAAGAATGCAAACAATATAATCAGTTGTTTATTGCCTAAATCATTTTGAAGGTAAAAGGGGCAAGGGGATGTCACTAAAGTGGATGGAAGGCAGAGATATTGACAAGAACCTATTCATTTAAATCATGTCCTGACTTATCCCTACAACCAATGTACTGGCTCTTTTGATCTCTTTCTGCTTTATTTCCATAAAGAATATGTTTTAATAGTAATATCCCAAGCAGCTTTGCTTCTAAAAAGAAACTCCACATTGAATAAGCACATAGGAAAAGTGAAATACCTGGGAACCGAAATCGCACCTGCGCCAGGTCTCATGGGATTACACCTCATTTTCACAGCGGTCGATCGGCCATTAATACAAGAGGTGGTGCCTGTGGAAGACCTATCATAAAGCAGGCACTGATTAAAGATCAAATATAATACAGACTACCAGGACAAAAGCATCATGTACAAAATGGCTCTCATGCTCGATGAACAAACAAAAAGGAAAAAAAATATTAACAGTTACTAATTTGTAACTTAATACGCACTCGGTGTATTGGCTTTCACTGACTACATGAAGTAGACAATTTTCCCAGGTAAAATGATGGCCTATCATTAAAGAATTTGGTACGATTCCTATAATTCTAATCACAATTTAAAAAAAATTTTGAGGAAAACAGGGGTTAGTCATATCAAAACATCAGGCTAGTGTTTAGATGTGTGGATAAGAAATAATTGCTGCCTAGGCCATGAGCCAAAATCTCCTGATGGCTAAACTTCAAAGTGTGCATGCATGTGTGTGTGTATATGTGTGTGTGTGTGACTCTCAAAATAGTCCATGTTTCTCACTCTTTACCAAACCATTTAACATCCACATTTTAAACACAACCTGCCATATTAGACACTCTAAAGCAACATTATATTTCTTTCTTGCCACTAGGAAATTATAACCTGGAATAACAACTAAAGTCTATAGGTTCACTTGTATGAGATCTTTATTAAAAAAAAGTCACATGAAAAAATATCTCCACTTACTTATAAAAGAAGTGCACATCTGGAATATGACTCGGTGGCACTGGGAACATGTCTTCCTTGATATTAACGTTTTGCAAGGCAGCTTCAACCGTGACTCCTGGACAACAATGACAAACAGTGAAGCAACCGGAGGATCTAGGTTTACTTAGATCTGTGCGTCTGAGCATAAAATAGCCTGACTTTGACAACATCCCAGAAATATTAAATTAAAGCATTCCTGGCAAGCAAAAGGAACTTTCCAACATCTCCAGAGGAAAAAGATTCTAATCCTTAGCCATGTAATCTACCGCATTTCACCACCCTGGGTGTTTTGTTGTTGATTTTCTAGAACCTGTAGGATATACACAAAGATTTAGAGAGTTTCTAAGGTCCCTTCTAGCTCTAATGTTTCAAAATCTATTCCAATATCACAAACTTCCACTGGGTTTCGTCAGTCAAGACATGCTAGTCTGCTAATAATTATTTTGCTCACCTTCAACACAGACATGTGTATTTCACAAAGCCTGGTGCTTTCGTGCCTGTAGTCAGGCAACTTTACAGGCTGGGCAGTACAGTGAAATCATAAACTCCATCCACCCACCCAAAAAAGGAAAATAATGGAGAAGACTTTGCCCTAATACTTTCCAGGAACAAATACCAAACTTGTTCAATCAGAAAAGTTTGGCTTAGGTTTTCACCCTCACATAGGTAAAACCTTGGTAGAATTAAATTCTGGGAATGGGCTGGAGCCTGGCAGCTGACCTTGGTGCTAAGGCTTGAAGTTCAGTACGCTTGGAGTCCACAGCAATGTTCTCAGATCAGACGTCACACCCCGAATTCCAGCCCCCTGCCAGCAGTTATAAGTGAATTTGATTCCTAATAATCACTAGGGAGCTGGACTCCTCCTAAAACTTTCCTATATTATAGGACCTCAGACAGAATGAATAAAACTCAAGGTTTTCGCCCTCAGTACTGAAATCCTTCTTGTATGAGATGAGGCAATGAAACATACTGTATTATGACTTAGATTTAGATATACGTCTTCTATTCTTTGCTTTTTTTATATTTATAAAGAATTTTAATTTTTATTATATGTGGGAAGAGTGTATGCATTTGTGTGAATACACACATCCATGTGTAGACATAATAAAGCCAAAGTTGATTTGAGGCATCTTCTACCACTCTCTATAGTATTTGCTATAGTCTTTCATTGCATCTCATTAGCAACCATTTCCACTAAACTAGCTGACCACCAAGTCCTAGGGACTTACCTCTGTCTAGCAGCACTAGGGTTTCAGGCATGAAGCACACAGCCAGATTTTACACATGCATTAGGGACCCAAACTAAGGTGTTCACCCTTGTGCAACAAACATGTGAGTCGTCTTCAGTCCTATTTTATCTTTAAATTTATTTCCCTCTTAAACTAAATAATCTGAATAAACTAAAGAATGCAAATAAACTAAATAATCTCATAAAACATAACAAATAGCATTCCATTAAGAAATACAGCATCTTCTTATACTCTGAGATTGACCAACAGACCTCACTCTCATGGGATTTTTTTTTTTAACCATTTTACAAGATGACAGTTTTGGTCTGCAGGCATTAACCTTGTGTGGTAAACACCAATATGATGAAAAGTTGTTATTACCATAAATAATAATATGCATGCTTGTACTAGCCAAAGGAAACTTACCTAAAAATGTGTCTGCCAGAGTAATAGACTGGGATGACAGGGCTGCTCGGAAGCCCTTGCTCTCAGAAGGAATGATAGTGGACTGGCATACAAATGCCCCAACCAAATTAGCGTAGTCATCTGACCCCATCACCACTTCCTTCACGGTAAAGTCTGAGATGTTGTTGGTACAGAGAGCCATCTTTCTCCCCTAGGAAAGCAAAGCCACAAGGGGAAGGTTTGTGGGTAGTCAGGTATAACCTGAACCTCAGTTAGCCTGTGAATATCACCAGAGGAGTTGCTTTCTCCTCAACACAGCGATCCTCATTTACTTGTTCTGGGTGGTGCCCAGGCATCAGTCTCAAGGTGCTCTCAGTGTTCAGTTGAGGGTGGGAGTTGATGCGGTTGTTCCAGACCCATTGGTCCTCCTACTACAAGCCTCATTTGTTTGGATGAAAGCTGTGTGACTCCAGGAAATAAATATCATCTATGAAATGTTTACTTCATAGCTCAGCAAGGCATTCCAGGGATGCAGCACACTGCTGATGAAGATTTGGATGCTCCTTCATGAGTCTAAGTGTGGTTAGAAAAGGCCTAAAAGCCACACTGCTACAGCATCCCAGAACATCTGGATTATAGACTCTTGGTCACTGTAGGTGTTTTAATAACCTACTCTTGGATACGGTGGTATATTTGTTTACACAATAATTTGAGAGACTATGAGAAGTTAACTTTTCAATCAAAAACTGTTCTTGCCTGGACTGCTTAATGAACTGGACATGCAGGACCCACAGAAAAATGACTGCTAAACTTGCCTAAAGGTGAAACGATCCTTTGGGGTTTCTGCTTCATAAAAGAATCTGCAAGACATTCTGCAGGACACAGAAAAAAGTGACTGACAAACTGCCAATATAGGCAGAACTGTCTCTAAAATTTCCTGTCTCATGAAACAGTCTGTTGAATACTATGGGCCTGTAGGCTGAAGATGGATACCCCAATGGTACAAAAGAATTTTCGGTGACTGTTCAGGCAGCAAGATGTCTCTGTCAATTCTAGAGTTTTGGAAGTTGCTTACAATGCACTTCCTGTTTACTTAGGTAATGTTATATCCGTCTGGAGTCTTTGATGAAATTAAAGACTAGATAGTAATAATATAGTTTTCCTTAGTTAAAAGAGAGAAAATAAATATAAATGTTGTAACTATAATTCTTGCTTGATACCTGTTTTGTTATATGTAATTTTACTATGTTAAAGTTAAAACCTTCCTTTTTATTTAAACAGAAAAGAGGAGGTGATATGGGATTTCCTTTGTATACTGATTACCATTGATAAATTAAGGAACTTTTTTGGGCCTATAGCAGAGCTATAGGGGAACAGACCTAGGTGTGGTGAACTAAACTGAATGCTGGGAGAAAGGAGGCAGAGTCAGTGAGAAGCCATGGAGCTGCACTGGAGACAGACCAGACATGTTGAAACTTTCCCATAGGCCACAACCCTATGATGGGTTAAATTAAGATGTAAGAGTTACCAATAAGAAGCTAGAGCTAACGGGCCACGCAGTAATTTAAATAATATGGTTTCTGTGTGATTATTTCTGGACTAAGCAGCTGGGAACCAACATTCTAACATACAAATTTTCTCTCTCCACGATACTTTCTCATCATCAAACAGGAAAAATATATTTTTACTAAATTGTGGTAACCTAGAAAATAGTAGAAAATAGCTGAGAGAAAACACTCAGGAAAAAGGGAGGAAATGGCAGAGCCTAAAAGAAAACAAGAGAGAATAAGAACAAGAAAGCTGGGTCTGGCTCATTCTCATGAGTTTGAAGCTAGCCTGGACTATATAGTGAGTTCTAGGCCAGCCTGGGCTACATAGCAAACTCACTCAAAAGAAAACAAAATGAGAATGAGAGAAGATGCTTTTAAAAAGGTAGAAGTAATACAAAAATAGAATTGAGAAATACAACAGATAGTGGAATCAATCCCATTCACTGCTTCATACAAAGATACTTAGTATGCATCCCTTTATTAAGTAAACAAGTGCCCAATCAACCTATTGAGTGCTGAATTACCACCTATAAAGTCGGGTCATGACAAGTGCATTGTCTTAGTGTCCTATTGCTGTGCCAAAACACCATACCCAACAGTAAATTAGGAGGTGTCTATTTCATTTTAAAGCTCGTTGCCTGTCCATCATGCAGTGAAGTCAGGGCAGGAACTCAAGTAGATCAGTTACCTAGAAAGCAGGAGCTTAAGCAGAGGCCGTAGAAGAAAGCTGCTTACTGGTTTGCTCACCATGGTTTGTGCAGTCTGTTTCCTTATACAATCAGCACTATCCACTCTGGGCTAAGCCATCCTCAACCAATCACTAGTCAAGAAAATGCATGATGGACTTGCCAACAGACCAATCTTACAGAGGCATTTTTTCAGTTGAGAGTCCCTGTTCTAAAATGACTCAAGCTTTTGTAGAGTTGACAAAAAGCTAGCCTGCAATATATATTTCAGGTAACCAAATCTTTTTCATTTCATTTCGAACAAGTTTGTAACAGCATCTCATAATGATTATGACTATATATACAGTAGTCAACATAAAAAAAGAAATGAGAGAAATGTTTTACATATTACATATTTGCCTTTGTTAATGGTATATGTGCTGTGCATTCTCCCTCCCCCACACTACAGTCTCACATAGCAGTGAAAATACAGCATATACACTGACATAAATCCCCTTAACAGTAACAAAGTTCTGCTTCTTCCATCCCAAAAAATAAATCCTATATTCATCAGGAGAGGCTACTTTATCAGTGAACATTTGACCCTGTATATCTCCTTTGGAATTAGGACAAAAATTCTCTTAGTAGTTTTTCCCCCTTTTTAAAAACATAACCAGAATTTATGTTATACGTCAACACAGTCAGAATAAGAAATGCTGAGAATTAGCAAAACACAAATTTGGGGGAGTGTTATGTTTCATAAGAGACTGGTATGTGAACTGGTTTCCTGAGGGAGGGGAAGATCTGCCTTGGATGTGAGCAGATGTCATCCAACTGACTGGATCCAGGTCGAACAAAAAGGCCGAGGCAAGAATTCCTTCTTCCCGAGCTGCTACGCTCTCATCCTGCTGCCTCGGACATCAGAACTTCAGGTTCTCTGGCCTTGGGACCCAGGACTCAGAGCAACAGTTCTCAGTTTTCAGCTGTCTCTGATTCTGAAGCTTTTAGACCTAGACTTTTAGCCTTACTAGTATATTAGTAGTATCCCAGCAAGGGGTCTCATTTCCAGATGGCCTATCATAGAACTTTTCAGCCCCCATTATTATATGCACCAATTCTGCACAACC
The DNA here is from genome assembly GCA_025134845.1 of Neodon shergylaensis. Taxonomy (NCBI): domain Eukaryota; kingdom Metazoa; phylum Chordata; class Mammalia; order Rodentia; family Cricetidae; genus Neodon; species Neodon shergylaensis. The sequence goes on along the minus strand of JABTXL010002926.1, from coordinate 590,757 downwards.
CCCTCTGTGTGTGTGTTGTGTGCACGTGTTATTTCTCTATCTCTGGGGAATCCTAATACAATAAGCTTTCAAAAACTTAATACCCTACCTATATTTTTAAAAAATGAGATCAACACACTTAACCACGTTTACCCCTTCCCACTTCCAGGAAGAGTGGAGAGAAAGAGACTCAATGTATTTAAGTTACACCTATAAGGCTTGAAGTTCCGCCGATTGGATCAGTCTCTAAGAATCACATGAGACTGCCCCGGTAGAGAAGGCAGTCAATATGATAGGAAATAACAGGACTTCAAAGAAATCTCTATACCTGGCATTAGTTGTTGATGGTCATGGAGATTTGATTGGTCACTTTACTCAGAACAGTATCTTAAAACTGGACTACAGACCCGTCCCACCCGAACACCCACAGCTCACCTCATGCCCACATAAACTGATATTGAAGAAATGGAAGTACTTCGTTCCCTTGGAGGTAAAGCTGGGGCCATTCATTAGTGAACCCACACTGCTGAGGTTGCGGAAGTCATAGTGCAAACTCCGATTTTCCTTCTCATAGGAGAAAAAGCAATCACTGTAGCAAGTGGAGTGATCCTTAAAGACGAAAAACAAGCATATATTCAGTGCTCACCTAATTTAAGAGAAAATAGGAAAGAAAATTAAAAAGCACTTTTCCAGAGTCAATAGCAATTCCACATACTGCCCACCTTACCGTCAGAGAACCACAGTCAGCAAGTTTGTTATGGAATACTATTTTGACTAGGCAAAGATGTGCTGCAGAATATTACTTTGACTGTAAAACAGTGTGTTACATTTGTTTATGCTGGACTTGTTCAACAGTGCACAGATGTGTGTTTAATTATGTAAATATGTGTTGCATTTGTTTTACCTTGCCTGCCTAAAGCACCTGACTGAACTAATAAAAAGCCAAATGGCCAATAGCTAGGCAGAAAAAGGATGGGCAGGGCTGGCAGACAGAGAGAGTAATTAGGAGGAGACATCTAGGCTGGAGAAGAAGAGAAGGGAAGATGAAAGAAGGGAGAAAAAGAGGGACATGTCAGGGGCAGAAGACACGCAGTCACCAGCCAGCCGTGGAGACAGCAGGAACGTAAGATATACAGTAAGAATGAAAGGTAAAAAGTTCCCAAGGCAAACATAAAGAGAAACAGAATAAAATAAAAGCTAAGCTAAGGCTGAGCATTCAAATCTTTAGGCATTATTCCATTGAGGGGCATCTAGGTTGTTTCCAGGTTCTGGCTATTACAAATAATGCTGCTATGAACATAGTTGAACAAATGCTTTTGTAGTATGATTGGGCATCTCTTGGGTATATTCCCAAGAGTGGTATTGCTGGGTCCTGAGGTAGGTTGATTCCCAATTTCCTGAGAAACCGCCACACTGATTTCCAAAGTGGTTGCGTAAGTTCGCATTCCCACCAGCAAGAGCAATGGACTGAGCTCCCAAGGTCCAGTTGAAGAGAAGGAGGAGGGAGAAGCCGAGCAAGGAAGTCAGGACCACGAGGGGTTGGTCTACCCACTGAGGCAGTGTGTGCCTTTTCTAATGGGAGCTCACCAAATCCAGCTGGACCAGTGGTGCGGGAGAATTGTCTATATTTTGTCAATCATGTTATAAATAAATGCTGATTCACCAGGCAAGAAATATAGGCGGGAAAACCAGACAGGAAGTAGAAATGATGTAATGAGAACAGGAGAATTCTGGGAAGGAGGAAGTTGATTCCTCCCACTCCCTCTCCTGTCCAGACCACAGAAGCAGCAGGATGTGATCTGCCCCACTGAAAAAGGTACTGAGCCATATGGCTAACATAGATCAGAAAAATGGGTTAATCAAGATATGAGAGTTAGCCAATGAGAGGCTAGAGCTAATGGGCCAATCAGTTTATAATTTACGGAGACCTATGTGTGATTTTCTTTGGGGCTAAACAGCTGGGGGTACCAGGCAGGACAAAAAAAAAAAAAAAACAAGCAGGCCTAGCCCCCTTCATTTTACAGACCGGGACTGAACGAGCATGTGATTAAACCAGACTCTCTGTTTGTAGCTGACAATGGGAGCTGACTGAGAAGCCATTGATAAAGGCACTGGGACTTGTTTCTCCTGCATGTACTGGCTTTTTGGGACCCTAGTCTATTTGGATGCACAGCTTCCTAGGCCTGGATGTAGAGGGGAGGGCCTTGTTCTTCCTACAGGGCAGGATTCCCTGCCCTCTCTTAAGGAGGGAGGGGGAAGGGAGGAGGGTGAGTGGGGGAGCTGGAGGGGAATGGGAGGAGGGGAGGAAGTGTAAATTTTTGAATGGAAAAAGAAAAAAAAGAAGAAGATAAAGTGGCAAAAACAAAAGAAAACAAAAAAAAAGTCTTTAGGCTTTCTGCCAAGAATGGCTGTGGAAATGACTGCAAAGCAGACTTACCTGGGTGCTTTTACTGCCAGGCCCACAGGGAATGCAAGCCTCCTTGCCGTAGACCTGATGGATGGACAAGTAGGTATCAGCTGAGCACTCCTTGCACTGGTTGGTTTCCTTCTCGATGTAGTGGCCTGGGGGGCAGGGCACACACGATGAGCCGGACCGCTCAGAACCTAGGGCACAGGCACGGCATGACGAGGCCACCCCATCGACTGCATTGGTGGCTGTGATAGAATAAATCTTCACCACATCATTGATGAAACGTCTGTTCTAGAAAGAGAGCAGAAAGAATGACATCTGCCTTGGACTGCAACTGTACAACAAAGCTACGTTTATGTTGGCATTACCAAAATAACCAGAATGTTCCAAACTGATATGCCATTACTCCTATTTTGTCCTTCTAAATAAAAAGCCCTTAAATCTTGACATCATGAGCCGCTTTGTACAACCACAGAATTCCAGATATGTTGCTGTGATTGACATCATGTATGTCATAGCTAGCACAGTGACAGAAGAGTACCATAGCAGCTTAATATCTCACCTGAGCTCACTCATCCATAACTCTCAGTGATGTGGTGGGTGCCGCGAGTCTGGCAGGGTGGGACATCCTGGAAAGTAAGGACCTCTTTTCCTCACTTAACCACTGTGATACCAATGGGCTCATAGCGCTTCCTTGAGACTTCCTTTCCCTCTCCAGCCCTTCCCCAAAACAATGCATTCTAGTCTCTAACAAAGGGGCGTCAAAAAAGCCTGAATTCTGCTGCATTTCTCCTCTGATGGTACAGGATTATTTAAGGTCTGGTTTTTGTTACCCTAACATACAACATCACACCTGACTACTTATTGCTTTGCTTCTGGACCAAGATGAAAAGACGGAAAGGAGGGGGTAGAGTTCCATGGCTGTTCACCCTCCTTAGATCAAACACTAAATAACAAAGCCTAAAGAACAACTAAAGCCATGGGAAATCTGGAGGCTGTGTTCCCATTGAAAATAAACAGAAAAAAGAAAACGCACTCACATGCCACCACAGCAATGAAGAGTCTCTGAGCAAAGACTCACTCTGTTTTCATTTTGATAAAGTCCTATCTGTGCAGATACATAACACGGACTAGGGAGGTGACCCAGTGGCAAAGTGCTTGCTGCACAAGCATCAGCACCCAGTATTCACATAAAAATGAGGCATGGCACCATAGGTATCTAACCCCAGGGTTGGAGGGTTGAGGTGGGACAAAGACAGATATTCTGGGCCTGCTAGTCTAGCCAAAATAGCTGGCTCCGGGTTCTGTGAGAGCCCCTGTCTCAAAAAAAAAAATGCTGAGAACAGTTAGATGACTTCCAGTGCTGTTGACTTCTGATCTACATTCAGACAAAACAAAAAAACAAAAAAAAAAACCCACAGGCAAAGATAGAACACACATACTCTCTCTCTTTCTCTCTCTCTCTCTCTCTCACACATACACACACACACAATCATATATGTATATAACACTGATACACACACACACATATACATACATATGTATGTATATATATATATATATATTACACACTGATACTCCAAAAATAAATGAATGAATGAATAACAGGCTAGCTAGTATTGAAATATGCAATGGAATGTTCAGAGAGAGGATTAGATCTATACTAGCAATGAAAATCAAAAAAAGGCAATAGCTGTCTCTGTTCTACCATTCTGTATACAAATACATTCTCTCTAAAAGGAGATATCACCATAATGAAAACCATAAACTCACACTAGTTAATGACACCTAAGCAAATCTTAGCTAGTTGGATAAAGAAGGATAAAGTTATGAACTTTCTTGGTCTCAAAAAGATTTTTTTTAAGTTCTAAGTAAAAACAATATTGAATTTTCTCTTAAGTATCAACAACCGTGTTTGCTCATAGCTCAGAATAAATCATAGATTTGTTGTCATTCCACCCATTTCATGCATTTTTACTCTCAAAAAATTAAAAATTGTCATCTTATACCAATTCACAACAAGATGACTGACTCAAAGAAGAGCTTTCTCCAATCTGAAGGCAGCTTTATATGTATCACAAGTGGGCATCATCTTTGTGTCTTAAAAGAAATAAAAACTATGGGATCATATTGTTCTGTAATGTGGGTGTAATGCTATGTGCGTCTCATAGAGTACCTCCAAAGTTCTCCGTTCTGTGTATAGAACCATGGTATCCTATACACAGGTAACAATGCTCTACACTTGGATACATGGTTTTATTCTTTGATGTCCTATGTCCTTACATAGAGTCATAATGCCCTGTATGAGGCTCATGGCGCAAGTTTACCACTCACAGGGCACCTACAAAGGGCTTGTGTCGTACTTTTTAAACGGTTTTTCATCTCCTGTATACAGGTCAGAATGTATTTGCATAGAGAAAGCAGCTCACCTACACACAGCTTGTGATGATCTCAGTGGAGCTCATACTGGCCTATGTAGACTACACGTGAGCTTTCTTAGCTTATAATGCCATGTATGAAACAGATGATGTCTCCATTTATAACCCTTAGCATCCCCAGCAGAGATCGATATGCTCCCAATGGAGATCACACTCAACGGAGGGCTGAAGAGCGATACAAGACTGGAACTTACGTCTTGACCTTGGTTAGTTCTCTGGAATGCCCATGTGAATGTAAATGTTGCATTCTTGAAGATGATGTGGGTATACGCTTGCTTTTCTTTGGTTCCTCCCCATGATTCCACCACATTGGTGCTTTTTCTATTTATATCCTAAAACAGCAGAAACATTTACAAATAAAGCACAAACTAAGCAGCTCCTTATTTTAAACACACTGTAAACCATTTAGAGGTTTTATTTTCCATCTGAATCTGTCTTTACTATATATATTTCTGACCACATGAGTCTTTAATCTGCTAAGTGGCATGATCAGAATTAAAGCTGTGGTTTTGCCGGCTGGCTTCTCTCCATTCATTAGCTTTTCGAGAGTGTAACTTCATGGCAGAGATACTGGTGGCAGCCAGATTTATTGCCACAACTCTGTGGAGTTTCTAGGTCCATTCCATCACTAAGAAGCCTTCCTATAAATAATATAACTTTATATTATATTATATACAGTATATAATATAATATGTTTATATTATAAAGTGTTATTTGATATATTATTTGTGATTTAATTTGATAATTCAAAACTCCTATGAGAAAACCAATTACATGAAGACTAAAGGAAGTTATCAAACTCTAATATTAGCTTACAAAATTGCAATGATTTGTAACATGTAAGCTTGGCATGTTGATACACTTGGGAGGATGGGACATCGGGGTCACAAGGTTACATACTGAGAGCCTGTACCATGAGGAATGAACACTTGGCAAGCCTTATTGTACAATTCTTAGTAATTTCTTTAGCTATTTAAAAATATTTTTGAAAGTTCTAAGAAAGACAAGGAAATTGGTTCTCATCCCAACTTAAATAAATAAATTCAAACTTGAAAGAGAACAATAAACCTTGAAAGCTGCCTTCAATCACTTACCACCATGAAGTACAGAACACAGTCAGCTGAGCAGAGGGTCTCAAAGACAAATGTTACTCTTCCTAGCTCAGAACCTGTGGCTCCAGTCATAGATGTTGGTGGTCTACATGACAGAACAAAATTGCAATATCAATAATGTATGTTGAATGCAGTTTGAAATAAAATTAAATCATGTTTTCTCATTAAACTGAAAATCCAGCTTCTCTGTTAATTAATCTTGTGCTTCTTGAGGAAACACAGATCCTCCCTTTCACAATCTGTGAGTCTACACCCTTGCTCTAGGCTGCGCTTTCCTGCACTTTCCTGCTTCTAAAGGAAGAAAGAGACTCACACTGGGAAATCTCAACATACAGGACTAAAACAAAGACATAAATTAATGTATAACATGCTAACTTTACAAATAGAGTTGAGACAAACAATTAAACAACAAAATACACACTCCTATGACTAAATGGCTTAAACTAAGTCTCCCCGTTAAGGATCAACAAGTCATGGATACTACAGGTTTTGTTGTAATGCTGTTAAAACAATTCCGCGTTATCTAAGGAACATACCTGCCTAACATTTATAGGTTCTTGGTGGCCAGTTATATAGATTCCTAAATAGCATACATCATTCTCTGACATACTATTGTCTACTTGATAATGCAAGCACACTCCATAGGGTCATCTTACTCCCGTATTCCTATGGAGGAAGTGAAGGTTCCTAAAGAAAGGACCAGTTTCCCTTACTTAAATCCTGGGATGTGCAAGGTTAAGATGAGGTAGTCATTGTCAGAGCCCCCAGCTCCGCTCTGGATGTGATCTCCAGCCACCTCCCAACCTGAAAAGGATAAAAGACATTTTAGTAGTAAAATTTCATTAAGAACAAAAATGTTAAAATAAGGTAACCATAAAAGGCAAATACTTATTGATGCTAAAGTTAAAATATTCCAGAAAATCCCATATTTTGAAATATCAATTGTAGACTAGATGCAAAGGTTTAATTCTAGATACTAATGAAGACATTCTTTTTTTAAAAATTAATAATTTATTTGTTTTAAAAAAAACCCTATCTTTTCTTGTTTTACATACCAATCTCAGTTCCCACACCCTACCATCTTCCTGTTTCCTCCACCTCCCCACTATCCACTCACGACATATAACACATTGCTTTGAAGCAGGACCAGGGCCCTTCCCACTATATCTAGGCTGAGCCAGGTGTTCTTCCAAAGACAAAGAGTTTCAAAAAGTCAGATATAAGCAGTATCCTGGTTTCACTGCGAGTGACCTCACAGACTATTATATGGCTATACAACTGTCACCCACATTCAGAGGGTCTAATTTGGTCCTATGCTGGTTCCCTCAGTGTCAGGCCAAAGTTGGTGGGCTCACATTAGCTCAGGTAAGCTGTTTAATGAAGACATTCTGACTGGACCACTCTACATACAAGTTATTCAATGTGAGACAAGGTGACAGTTTTCTCAATGAAGGATGACTTTCGAAACCAAAACAGGTGGCCTTTATCCATGCTAACCTACTAAGCTGGTCACTTATTGTGGAATGGACACATTCCCACTCTGCTGACAGTCAAAAGAGAAACAAAACTTTAATTACTGAAAACCTAGGGTCAGGGGTTCTTTTCAGTTTACTGTATTTTGTTTCATAATTTAGCTTTTACTAAATGTCATTAAGTATGACATACATGGAATAGTAGATAGAACTCCCTCCCTGAGAAGTAGAAAATGTGAGCTAAACACATGCTAACAAATGCCAACACTGTGAGGCATGTCATCTTCACAGGAACAATCAACATACCATAAGCCAAGACAACCACTTTAAAGTGAGCAAAGGTGATAAATCCACACACAGCAACAAGCAAGCCTATTGTTTAAGGACAATACCTTAGCACTGATATAACTCCAAATGTTATCTGCTACTTCAAGAGATGTAATATAGGCATTCCTATCAGTACTAGCCTGGCAACTTGACAATTCTCAAATACAATAAATTATAGAAAATTAGTATATTGTTTACACACTAATAAAACATAATAAAAATAATGGTATTCATCTATTAGAAAAATGTTGACAATTCTGCTGCCTAAATGTTCCTATGTTTGAAAACACAGAAAATCAATTGTCAACTTTTAATTCTAAGAGTTGAGTAACCATGAACCCCTGTAGCCCAGTGAGATGAGCGTACGGATGATAGGAGAAGAATTTAGGTTTAGATAATAACCCTATGACCATGGTAAGGAGGATCAAGATACCCCATGCAGAGCAAGTGAATGTCAAGAAAGACTGTGATTATATTTATAAGAATACGTCTTTGAATATGTGAATACTGCAAAAAAAGGACAGAACGAGAGAGAAGACCAAGGAAGAGGCAGTAGCAAGTAGATTGCATGCAGTGCTTACTATGCTTCAAGTAGAAACATATGCCTCACATATTTCAATATTGCCCAGTGAAGAGTCCAACGATTTCCCTCATTTTTTTCTCTGTCCTGACCAAGAAATATAGATTTTTTTCTCTTACAAGTATCTTTGTTTTTCTTATAGTCATGCATTTCTCCATTACAAATCATTCTACATTTAATTTCATCTAAGTATATCCTCATTGTTGAAAATTTCTTTTCTCCTGCTTTTCATTCTTATAGAAAACATAAAAACTGACATCTTTGCATACAACTTCCTCCTTCATATCACATTGTCTCATTGGTATAAATCTCATTGGTATAAGAGAAATAGCATTACTGATTCAGAAAAAAGACAAAAGTTAAAAATTCTGGATGCATATTTTAAAATTTCTTTCAATGTATTGTTTCAGTATAATGATGACACACATAATATTTTATTCAGTTGAGCTACCTTATGTTGGTAAACATTCTATTGCGGGAAAGTTAAGATTATTTCCATTTGCGTTTTCATACATGACACACAATGAATCCATTCATGAACTACCAACTTGTCTACAACTTTTAATTTCTCACAGTCAAAAATACAATATGCAAAAATTTGTTCTTCATTCCTATTATGCAACTTGGTCAAATTTGGACTTCAAGAATGAAAACATTCAAACCACACATCCAACTCAGTTCTGAACACACCTGCTTTATCTCTCCCAGCAGGAGGGTGACTCCCTTTTCAGGCAAGTTGCCCCATGCATTCCACTTGACCCTGTTGAGTGTTGTTGTGTTGTTCATCATAAAAATGACGCAGGGACTCCGGGTCACAAAGTTACACAGATTTGACCTTTGTACTTTTATTTTCTTTACTGTTATAAGGCAATTTTAAAATTTAGTTTGTCAGTCAACTGGTAGTGTTGTGAGAATTGGAGTCTTCTACAGAAGTCACTGATAATCTAATCTGTTCTAGTGTGTGAGTACACGCATGTACTAGCCTTCTGTGGATTCATTCCATACTCTTGTTTTCCCAGTATTGTTTACCTAATTGATCTTAAATTCATGACTCAAATTCAATCAAAGGACACTTATTAGGAATATCAACTCTGATAGAGAGATAACTATTTCAATGTTTCTTCTCTCAGGGGATAAATTCTGAAAGGTGGTATTGTGATCAACAAAGAACACTTTGTATTTAATGTATGTCAGGTCTTGGACTTTCACTAACGTGTTGGCTCAAAATTATTTAAGCCTCTAGTTTTCTGTTGATCTCTGTACTCCTAAGAACATTTCATTTCCTCTGTTCCAAGTCTGTTCAGGGGAGCTATTGATTCAAAACATGCACTTTTCAAACTGTGTGTATAAACTCAGGAATAATGATCAAATATAATACGAAGAAAGTAAACTGATAAAATGATGATGAGTTGATAAAGGATGGCCTCCATCATTAAGTCTTAGTGCTTAGAATGCCTGCTGCTAGTGTCATATTTTAAAAGGAATACAACCAAGTACTGGTGAAAGAACTCTGCTGCATAATCAAGTTTTCGGTAAGCAGTATTTAACTGCATCTTATGAACACAGTCATGGGCTTCATAGGAAATGGAAATTTAAAATCTTTAACCTTTTACCATGGCACAGCACTGAGTCAGAGTAAAGTAACCTACTACTGCTATAGAATATTCCTCACACTAGGTGAATCTATGTCACTGTGATTGATTTAATAAAGGGGTTGACTGGCCAATAGCTGAAATGAATACAATTAGGCAGGAGAGTCAGACTAGGAGAATACTGAGAGGAAGACGGGCAGAGAGAAGAGTCATGAGCCAGACATGAAGAAAGCAGGAGAAAAATGCCCCATGCTAATAAAGGTACCACCACCTGGCACAGCATAAATAAGGAAAATGGGCTAATTTACATTGTAAGAGCTAGGTCGTAATAAACATGAGCTATCAGCCAAGCATTTATAAATAACATAAGCCTCAGTGCATTTATTTAGGAGCTGCTAGTGGGACAGGAAAACTCTGGCTATAAATGGCGCCCAAACTTCCAGCAAGAATTTCCACATAAAACATGAGAAAGCTTTGCAAAAAGATTCTAAACACACAGAAACAGAGACAAACATAGCTTTCTAGTCTCATAATGCCAGCCATAGTTCAGAGATGTGTCTCCTGACAACTGCCTGTGAGATGGAGCCAGCTGCCAGCTGCTGTGTACCAAGCCACATGGTAGGTTCTCTCAGTCTATCACGGGGTCATGGTTCAGAGATGCTTCTCCAAGACAATGCCTGTGGGCTTAAGCTCCCAGCACAAGATCCACCAGCATGCTGCATGGTGGAGGAGTTTTGCTCATGCAGACAGTAAAGGATAACAGATATGGAGTAAAGACAGATTCAGACAGAACACAAAACTCTAAACAGGTTACAGTGTGTTTAAAAATGTACAAAGGTTTGGGAGAGAGAAGAAAAAGAATATATACAGTCTTAGATTTAAAAAAGTTTGAAAATAATAAAATAATGTCCTTAAAAAGGGAGTAAAGTGATATAAAAGAAAAAAAGCCATGTAAAGATGGAAAATACACAGAGAGTCTGGATACTGTATCTTATTGTGTTGTCTTTAATTTTTTATGCTGAGGAAGGAGCAATAGTTGCTAGGACACACTGAATCATCCAAACTGCCAAATTAAACCCACCTGCATATTTTAAAAATATCTTAACTTCAAAATGTAAGTAAAGAAATACCTTACTTTGGGGAAGAGGTTATGAAAGTGAAAGGTTGTGGATTCATTCAAGGTTAAAAAAAATCAGGTTTGATCAAGAAAGACACCCTGAAATCCTGACTACAGACATAAATAAATAGACCTAAAAGAACTACAAGACATATGATGTATATTTTACATGGCTCAGTCACATAAGAAAAATCATCTATGCCTGATTTATATCAAATGCAAGTCTATATTTGTTTTTATTTAGACAAAAAGGGAAATATTGTGAAATATTCTTTTACACTATGTGAATATATTTCACTGTGGTTGGTTTAGTAAAGAAGCTGACTGACCAATAGCTGAACAGAATAAGGTTAGGCAGGAGAGTCAGACTAGGAGGATGCTGGGAGGAAGAAGGGCAGAGAGAAGAGCCAGCAGCCAGAGGCAGAGGAAACAGGAGATGAACGTGCCATACTAATAAAGGTACCACCACACAGCAGAGTGTAAACAAGGAAAATGGGTTAATTTAAGTTGTAAGAGCTAATTAGTAATAGCCAGAGCTATCGGCTGAGCATTTGTAAGTAATACAAGCCTCAATGCATTTATTTTGGAGTCAGCGGTACCGATGAAAACTCTGCCTACATGCTACTCCTTAAAGTGGTAAAAGATGTAGATTCTGTCACCTTCCTTGCTACATCCCTTCTGGGGTTTGGGACTTTAAACACGAGCTTCAATATCTACTTCAAAAGTGACTGCATAAAATGCAAGAAGAATACAACAGTTGTCCACTGTCCCACCTCCCATGCACATATCTATCCTCAGAGATAAGCTCTGAGACTCCCACAGTGGACACACCAAGCCCTACTATTTAATACATTTTCTATCTTAGCACTTGCAACATGCTGCTGTTTAACTCTTGCCATTTAAAGTATGAGAGCAACGATGACATGGAAATTTTTTTCTTCTTCACAGTTTAATGGATAATAGCTTTTTTTACCGTAGATTATTAGAAACTTCATCAAACAATTTATGCTCTTCCTTAAGTTGAGAACTTTTGCATTTTCAGCTGGAAGAGTGGTAGGATGGATGGGAGGGAGGGGAGGAGGGATGATAGGCTCAGGGAGTGAGTGAGTGAGGGTGACCTTGATGGGTTCTGTTTGGCATGTTACTTGTGGTTTGAGATTATTATTAGAAGCTATTTGAACACAGATATTTTAAAGCATGAGCTGTGTCTAAACACCAAGATGCTACTAACTCACTAATGGTCAGGAAGCAGATGTAACCAAACAAAGCGATAATTCACATCCTGGACTGGAAAGAAAAAAAGTGAAGGTGGTTTCATTAAGTACATAGAACAGTTTGCCATTTGAAATTTGGGGTTTGGAATTTTCTACTTGACATTTACATACTGTTATTGACTTTTCAAAGCTGAAACTAAAGAAAGCGACACCATGGAAAGGGGAAAAAAACTGTATGTTTTATTACTGTAGGACATCCATCTGCCTGATTGCTTGATTTTTACGTAAGGGTTGGGGTAGACACACAGCCAAGCAATGTGAGTCTGGTGTGTTTAAAAAGTGAAGTGTAAAAACAAGTGGTGTTTTGCTGCCACGACAGTTAAGGGAGAGTCCAAACTCACCGTTCATTCCATCACACTTGGAATTCCCAACATTGAAGCAGGAAGTTTTCATGTTGGCAGGGAGGACATTCCACCATTTGTACTCAAACCCAAGCGCTGGCTCTGTTCCTGCTGGACATGGCTTGCACTCTGCAAAAGACAGGAGTAAACAATCACAGTAGGCTGCATCTGGACAGTCTTCCCTGTGCCAAGCGCCTCTAAACCATGATTAGCAGAGAAATGAGAGGGAAAGATGCAATACCACCAGTTCCCTTAGGAACATCTTCAAACGTGATCTGTAAAATGGTTCTAGATAGAGTGCCAATGCATGTGTATGCATTTGGTGGTCTTTTTTGTATAGTCCTTCAATTTATGTACACACATACACACACACACACACACACACACACGGACAAATGAATGATTGTCCTTATTATCAACAGTTAACAAGATAGGATCATATTCAAAGAATAATTAAATATAATATTTTTAAAGGAAACAATCTCACATGTACAAAATGCCAGTAAGAGAGTTCTCATTAGCTGGTAAATAAATCATGGTCTCACAGTCCCTTTGTCAACATTTCTCAACTCTTTGTCCTTCCAATGAAATAAGAAATATGTCTTCTAAAGACTTCCCCAGCAAATCAATTGAAAACAAGATCCCAAGTCTATTAATATTATCTTTCTAAAAGTGCAGTTCGTGATAGACACCTTACCCTTTGTTCCATCTGAAAATGTCCCAGAAGGGCAGGGATGGCAAGAAGAAGAGCCATTGTTATAGAATCCTGGGTTGCAAGGAGGACAATCCTTCTTCTCCCCAGAAGGGGGCAGTCTGATAGCATCCGTGAGATCCTCCCTGCAGATTTTCGGCTCGATCCACTTATACATTATCTGTGTCTGAAAAAAAAAAGATTTTAAAATTTTAAAATTAAAATTAAAGGCAAATAATACAATGTCCTCACAACAAAGATGTCAAATATACAAGCAAAAAAAATCACAAACAGTGAGAGAAGGTGGGGTTGAGAGAATCTAAATGGTGACAGAATGAGAGAAAAGAAAACTCACTAACACAATAAGGAGAAAGCAAAAATTTGGTAGAAAATAATGATTACTACTCTGTGTGTATGTGTTTGTGTGTGTGTGTGTGTGCATACATGCTCCTTATCATGAATCCCTCTTTAAAATGTAAACAACTAAACGATCACTCCTGAGCACATACATATGAGCAATATTATACAGACTGAGCATGTCACATGGAGAAATACATATGTATATCCTCACATGTATGCATGTAACAACACATAATGGAAAAAGGAGGCTACGAATATGAAAGAGACCAAGAAGGGGTTTGGGGGAGAAGAAAGGGAAGAAACGAATCATGTGATGATTTTATGATTTCAAGAATAACAGACCAACTGTAAACAACCGCTGCCCTTGTGTGCATTTGCTTCGTTGTGTAGCCTACAGCTTCAGTACAATGGCATTTTCTTGCTTACGTGTATTTTCAGTTGTGAGCCTAACCTTTAAGGGCTGAGCCACCTCTCCAGGCCTTCTGGCTCATCTGTGGCCTTTTCTGCTCCCTTCTTTCCTCCAGACACAGCCTTCACTACCATACTTTGCACATAGTAATCATCAAAGAAAAATACCATTTTTTCAAAAAGAATAGACCAAACCTCATGTGCAATCATAATGTTCATAAATATCAAGGGTTCCTGGGTCTTTTTCAGTAACAAGAGCTATAGTCAAACTCTTCTCTCCAGAAATTGGTAGGCCTTTTCCATGTGATCTGAGCTTCAGGACAAACGCACCCTCTGTGGTCCATGAGCACCATCAGTTAAACCCCTGTGTTATCCTCCTCCACACAAAACAATACAAAACTAGCAGTAATGGCCATGCCCCAAACACTGTCCACACTTAGTTATTCTCACATTGAGATGGAAATACCAAATGGGTTAGTTATTCTAAAGCAAAATTGGAATGTGAACATTGAGGGATAGGAAGTAGTATTTTATCACAAATAGTAAATCAATACCAGTAATCAATAGAAGTTTTCAGAAGAGACAATAACTGTTCTTTTCATCCAATAAACTTTTGAAAATATTGTTAGTCCATTAAAACACCTTCTGTAGTAGGAAATCTATTGAAACCAGAGACTAGAAACCACAGGCAGTACTCCACCACTGCTCCTAGTCAGGAGGAACGGTGCATTCTGAGTCTCAAGCCACTCAAGTTGTCTTCTCAAATATGCATTATCTTGTACGAAGAAGGATGCAAAGAAAAATGCTTTAAATATAGATGTCTCAATAGAATGATAAATAGCATTATTCTCCTTTTATGGTTCCTTTTTCCACATTCATTTTATGGCTCATGTCATGATATTCTTTAATGCACTACTTTATCTCTCTGCCTCTGTTACCATCTGTAAAACACTGGCTGCTACAGCTAAGTCTTCCTAAGTAGCTAAAAAGATTCATATTAGATACTATATCCATAAAAGGCTCTCAACGCCTTTCAAAAAAAAGGTAGCATAAAATTCAGAGAATCTAGATAAATAATGACTCATTATAGCAGAGACGCTAACTTTAAGTTTCCAGTTTAACAAATATAAAAAGCAAATTTAAAATCCTGGTAAGTTATTAATTTCCTGACTCTTTCATAAAAATGCATGACTGCTACATTTAGGGGGAAATTTGGTTCCTACACAAGAACAGAGAAGAAGTGCAGCTTTGAAGAATCTTCCCAACCTCTTCAGGACAAGCTATGCCCAAGCTTGTGAACAAGGAAACACTCCAGATTAGAGAGGGGTGTGTATGTACACAATGTGTGTGTGTGTGTGTGTGTGTTTCAGGCCAGACAGCAACCTTGGGCATCATTTTTCTGGGTCTATCTATCTTTTCTTATAAACACAGGTTATCAGGCCAGGCTTCTCATATGGGTGTTGGGGACTGGATGATCACTGTGGTTTTCAAGGCAAGCACTTCACTAAGTCCCAGATTCGAGCTATTAAACAGCTTGCCCAAGAGATGCACACAGCACCTTTGAAGAAGGGTGAGTCTGCTGAGAATAAAAACAATAAAACATGCAAGTAGACGTGGGAAGCTAAATAACCAGCTGCCTCCAAAGATTTTTGGAAGTTAAAAAAAAAACGCTTTATCCTTAAATATTTTAAGGAGAAATCGTCACAAATTCTCCACGATACGTTTTCATTACAAACCTTCGACAAACTGCTTCTCTGTCTAAGAGAGACATATGCTTCCAAGTGTAGCTGGTGGGAAGAGAAGCTAATTAATATTAATGATATTTAGAACCAGATGGATCATACTGCAGGTGAGACACCAACAATCAACTCACTCTTCAGAAAGTGAGATGGAAACATAAAGTGTTTTTATGAAACCAAAGCCCTTTTAGCAGATAAGTTTGACTAGAAAGAGTCACAATGTCCTTGTAGATCTCAGCCTTAAAAGGGGATCTCTGGGACTTGAAGGTCAGCCTGAACTACACAGAGTTCTAGGTCAGCAAAAGCTACATGGTGAGATTATGTCAAAAAAAAAAAGATGAAGAAAAGAGAAAAGAAGAAAAAGAAAAGAAAAAATACACTGAATTTATAAAACATGGATACATTATTTTCTTATATATTATAGCATGCTCATGGATTCCCTGATGTATATGAAAAACAAAGTTCATGTATATGTATACATATAGCATGCTTGCAAGTTTGTGCTGTGTGCATATGTCCTAAACAATACTTAAATTTGCATGGCTTTAATTAAATTAAGCCAGGTCAACCAGGTATTGTCATACTGGTCACTGGCATTATACTTGTCAATATATTAGAGCACTCAGTAATGTAATAACTATGATTTTAATATATTTTCATGTTGTTCAGATAAATTGAATCATTAATAAATCTCATTTGTCTACACTGCAGTAATACTGACTTAGTCATCATTACATGGAATAAAATTAATTTAATTTTATTAGTAAGTAAGGCAAGTTTAAGTAAGGAACGCTTACTTTAAAGGTATTATACCCAACACTTTTCATTCCATTTTAGGGGCCTCTATATGTATTTTCTAAATAGAAATAGCCTCACGTGGCATTATTGTAGGACCATGGCCAACCAGTTAATGTTATTAGTGTCATTGTTATTAAAAATAATGGTTATATTTCTTATTAAAAATTTCCACCAATCACTTTAAATTAGTATCATTTACTCTAAATCATTCGAAGCAATATTTCTTTAAAGTATTTAAAGGCATAAAGAAAGCTTCACATTCATATAAATACGAAAAGTACAAATCAGCATCGACAGATGTAAAATTAGGAAGGAAAGCAATATATTGTGATATCCCCAAAACTAAGTGTCCTCCTGCAGGCTGCGAACAAATCTGAAGGACACGCCACAGGAGCTACTTCACCCTCAGCTTCTCACTGACACTGGCTGGTACGGGCTCGTCTTTAATTCAAAGAATTACGGGTCAACCATAAAGCTCATCTGGGCATTTTCCTCCAGTTCAGTGTTGTGCGTATGGTAGTTACTTTGTGGCTTGTAAACGCGATTACACAGTAGCCTGGCATGATTGAGTTAGCATGTGACTGCCTAGCTCCTCTGAGAAGTATTCTGAGTTCCTCCCAATGCAATAAAAGCTGACCAGCATTTTCACCCTGTGAGTGGTAGCAAATGTTTCAAGCTGTGCTCTTCTTGGTCTTTTGACCTCTGAGAATATAGTTGTTTAAGAAAGACAGTAATAATGTGTAGAGCACCTATTTCATGTAAGGCCCTTGGCTGAAAACTTAGAGGATCTTATCTCTTCTGATAGAAGCATTATGAAGTAGGTAGCAATATCAAAGCTGCTTTAAAGACTGAAAAAAAATGAAGGCCTAGGAACATCAAATTGTCCAGAGAACAAACAAGTTGGGAGATCAAAGCAGAGGCAGGTTGCGACACCTAGCATCTTAGATTTCTTCTGTACAGTCTGCACACACAGGTAACAATCAGAGCGCTCTCACACTGGGAAGTGGGTTAGATAGACACGGGATGAGTTAAACCCTGCTGATACCTTTCCTTCTTCATCACATGGGGTATGGATCTGGAAATAGTCCTTGGTAGTGCAGGGTGGGCGATCCACACACTCACTGGCTCCTTCTTCTGCAACATACACACAGAACACACTTTAGAAAAGGACCAATTCCTTTGTGACCTTAAGAAAAACTGAACGTCAAAACTCAAAAGCAAGCGAACATGTAAAAAATCACTGTACTAGAGTGTAGTAACTAGCCAAGCCCTAAGCAAATAAAGGTTTGGGTTTATTATTATTATTTTATTATTATTATTATTATTATTATTATTTGCTTAGTTTGGTTTGGTTTTAAGAGACAGGGTTTCTCTGTGTAGCCCTGGCTGTCCTGGAACTCACTCTGTAGACCAGGTTGGCCTCAAACTCAGAGATTTGCCTGCCTCTGCCTCCCAAAAGAGTACACCATTATTGCTTGGCCAAATGTTTGTATTTTTATTTTGCCTAGAGGGAGAATAAATGTTTCTAGGATACAACTACATCGGGCAGCTGTTTCCAGAAGATATTAGATATCTCCTATATTGTCATTGAACACTGGACATCTGGAACAAATTAAAAATTTCTAAGTGCATCTTAAACGTCCCTATGATAACAAACCATGTGAAAGTAAACAGTTGGCTAGACTGATGCAAACACATTTGAACCATTTATCTATGGAATGTGGCATAAAGGAAGACCATAGACAAATGGAGAAAGTCATGCAGAGAAGGGTACTAGAATGTCATATGGTCCCCATCCAACATGAATTCATTCCATTGCATTGGCATGTGGTCCACCATTGCTACCACACTTATTCTGCCCGGTGAAGTACACTTGACCAACTTTAGCACTGAAAGAGAAGAATAAAAATTGTCAATTAGTCTTACCTGAAAATTGAGAGTCCTCCTTACACCTTATGCATTCTTTAGCACCCTTCTCAGAATAGGTGTTTCTGGGGCACAGCTGGCAGTTAAACGAGCCTGGCTTGTTGCTGAAAGTGCCTGGCTTGCACGGGAAGCACTCTGAAGTGTATGCCACCCCTGCATGGGAAGGAAAAGCAGTGCTTGGGAGAGAGAAGCCAGGACAATGAGCACATTAGCACCCACTTACTGCTTCTGCACAGAAGAGAGAGATGTTAAGAGCAATATGAGCCTAAATCCTTTGCTTACTGGAACAAAGGAAGATACAGTGTACAAGCAAGCAGGAAAGACCCTAGAAACGGAAATCTATTGGTTTGTGCTTCCAGCTTTGTCCAGCAGATGTCCCAATGATTAACGAGGCGACATCCCAAGAGCAGGCACACAGGACGCAGCAAAACACACCGAACTTTAATGAAGAAGAATTGCTGCTTTAACTAAATGCAAGCTACTTGAGCATGAGCCACGACAGCATTTATCGGTGGCTCAGCTGGTCTAGAAGTGACGCATCTGGCTCAGAAGGGCACACGGGGTGCAGGAAACAGCCAGACTATTATTGGTTTTATGGATGTACAATGATCCAATTATCTGGCATAATTTACATGTCTCTAATGAGTACTGAGGCTGGAGAGATGGCTCAGTGGCTAAAAGCATTGCCTGCTCTTCCAAAGGTCCTGAGTTCAATTCCCAGCAACCACATGGTGGCTCACAACCATCTGTAATGAGATCTGCTGCCCTCCTCTAATGAGTACTGGGATCCTGTAAACAAATACACCTTCATTTTATTTAAAAAAAACACTGAAGATTGTCATTGTGTTTGCTGCTTTACACTGATTAAATAATCCAGTTTGAGGGTAGAAGGGAAAAATAAAAAAACTGATTAATCAATTTGGTGGACAATAAAACTAAGGTTTTTAGACTTGCAAAAGGTCTGACATTAATTTGTGTCTTTGTTATAATATAAACCCTTGAGTCAGTTAAACCTACACTCTAATAAATATTTTAACAATAAAATTGGATGAGTGACTACTAAGGCTCGTAGCTATAAAATACCTTCGATGGTGATGTTTTTCACTAGCACGGGCTTGACTGCCTTAGAGCCCATAAGGATGCCCGTCGTCCGCCAGTACAGAATGTTTGTGCCTGATTTCAGCATCACCTGCAGAAAGAAGTGCAAGACACTCAGGTCAGTATTTCTAACCACAGCCAAAAATTACTCCCTTATACCTTTTTTTCAATTCTTTATATAATCAACATTAAAATAGAATTAAAAACTTAAATACTCTTAGTTCCAGCCTAAGCTACAATGAAGTTGATTCAAAATTAAGAATAGAACAGTCTGACAATCCACACATATATTAAGGAAGAAACTAAGTCTAAAAAGATAAACTTGTTCTTAAACTTCAAGGTTGGGGCTTAGACACAGAAGGGTTCTGTCACGCAGGGTGAATAAATCTGAGACCAAGCATATACTTTGACAATAATGTTACTCTTCAGGTGGATCTCTGAGCTGTAAGAAGAAAAAAGGCAGCGTAGTGTTTATCTCTGCTCTGGCCTGGATATGGTGTGCATACTCCCTAGAGCTCCATATGTAGTCTGGTCCCCAAGTGTGGCAGTAGTGAACTTCTGTGAGCTGAGACTGATGAGATGTAGTTACGTCACTGAGAACATTGCCTCATGAAGAGGCTAGTGCTGGTCTCATGCCCTTAGTTCCCACAGGAATGACCCTAACAAAAGGGTAAGTTTGGGGTTCCCTGAGACTGGGTAGAGTCTCTGCCTGGCTGACTTTTCGGGCTTCACCATGGAGCACCCTTGAAGACATTCCTACCATCTGATGCTTCTTCCCCAGGGCTGAGAAGATGTGGGTACTCTGACCTCAAACCTCCACAGCAGAATTAAAGAAGTCTTTGAGATTTAGAAAATATACAACCTTGCATATTTTGTTCAGTGACAAAAAATGGGTTACGTAGATTCATAGCTTTTGAAACTATTCAACGAGTCACAGTGTGACAGGAACAAGAGAAAACGTGCTGTTCTACAGGTCGCCTGATCTAACTCTAACCTGAGAAACTTAATGGCAATCACATTTGCTTCCTTTGCTACTGGGACATTTTCTACACCTAAATCAAACTAATTTTCTAATCAATTTCTTGCTGATGCAGGTAATTGATCCAAAGCTAGGAGGCCACTTTTTCATCTGATACCTTTATTCTTCTATGCACTCTGGATCATGACAGTCAAGCTATACGTGAAATCTGCCCTACTACACACCCTGGAAGATGTGGGGAACTAGTGCACTCAGCACATTGCTCTGGAGTTAAGTCCTCAATGGTGACTACAGGATACTTACTGATGGCCAGAGTCCCGCTGTTGCAGGGTGGCTGCTTGTTGGTTCCCAGTCGCCTGGCTAGCTTAGACCCCAAATAATCACACAGAAACTATGTTAGTTAAATCACTGCTTGACCCATTAGCTGTAGCTTCTTATTGGCTAACTCTTATATATTAATTTAACCCATTTCTATGAATCTGTGTATCACCACATGGCAGTGGCTTACCAGCAAAGTTTTGGCATGTCTGACTCTGACAGCAGCTCCGTGGCTTCTCCCTGACTCCACCTTTCTTTCTCCCAGCATTCACTTTAGTTTTCCCCACCTAGCCCTGTTCTTTCACCCTATCACAGGCAAAGACAGTGTCTTATTCATTAACCAATAAAAGCAGCAGATAGACAGAAGAATTTCCCACACCATCCTGCCAACTGGGTATTGAGCTGAACTGACTTTAAGTGGTACTAATATTATTTTCTTTTTCTTCTTTTTTTTTTAAGATTTATTTATTTACTGTGCATACAGTATTCTGCCTGCAGGCCAGAAGAGGGCACCACATCTCATTATAGATGGCTGTAAGTCACCATATAGTTACTGAGAATTGAACTCAGGATCTCTGGAAAAGAAGCCAGTGCTCTTAACCTCTGAGCCATCTCTCCAGCCCCCTAGTATTACTACCAAGCATAGAGATGAAAAAATCTTCCTGAAAGTCTACATTGTGTGGACTCAAGGATGAGACCTTTCTATAACCACATAGATTAGGGTGAAAGTTATCAAAACAAAACTCAAGCTTCACACTGGAGACTCCATCTAGGTCCTTCCTGTCATCTTCTCGTCTGATACAGAAAGACTGCTCTCATCTAAAATTAAAAGAAAGAACAATCACAGAGACATTAACCAAACCAACTATGAGAAATACAGCTCTAATACAGAGCCAGGTTTTAAAACTACACCTCACTTCAAAAGGACAATGTCACAAGTGTCACAAACAAGACATGTACTAAAACATGTCACCTGAACATCTAAGATTCAAGCATTAAAGAGATGTGTGGGACAAAAGTAAACTTCATCCTATGGCGTGAGCAGAAAGGGTAGAATTTTGATCAATATATAGCAAACATATAGAAAGTAGGTTGGCATTCCAAAAGTGGGTAATTTTTGTGACAATAATGTCTATGCAACTATAGAGACCACAGTGCCCTAAAAAGCAATCCTGATAACTCCTTTCCTAAAACTACCACAGAGAACATGGAATGAAGGCAATTCGTGATCTTACCAATGACCAGATACTGGTCTATCACATGTGGCAGGCACATCTGTAAACTTGCATACTCAAACTGAGTAATATTTTATACTAGTTTTAAGTAGTTCCCTAAGTTGTTGAGTCCCACTTTAAAAGAGAAGAAAGCTGAGATGAACAGGGAATGGCAAAGCATCCTAAGGAAAATGGAAAACAGAAAAATAATCTAAAGTTTTAAATGTGAGTCTGAGAAACATGGAGGCAATTTCTTTGCTAAATGGAACTTCACTGAAGTAGGAGACCATGTTGCTCTTTTTATTTTCTTAGAATGAATGCTTAGAAATAGTTAAGAATGGACGTGCATCCTTTGGGTATATGCCCAAGAGTGGTATTGCTGGACCCTGAAGTAGACTGAGTCCCAACTTTCTGGAAAAAAAAGCCACACTGATTTCCTAAGTGGCTGTACAAGGTTGCACTCCTACCAGCAATGGAGGAGTGATCCCCTTACCCCAAACTCTCTCCAGTATAAGCTGTCGTTGGTGTTTTTTTATCTTAGCCGCTCTGACTGGCGTAAGATGGAATCTCAGAGTCGTTTTGATTTGCATTTCCCTGATGGCTAAGGATGTTGAGCAATTCTTTAAGTGTCTTTTGGCCATTTGCAATTCTGTTGAGAATCTGTGCCCCATTTTTGATTGGATTATTTGGTAATTTGATGTCTAGTTTCTTGAGTTCTTTATATATTTTGGAAATCAGTCTTCTGTCTAATGTGGGGTTAGTGAAATCTTTTCCCATTCAGTAGACTGTCTTTTTGTCTTATTGACTGTGTCCTTTGTTTAACAGAGGCTTCTCAGTTTCAGGAGGTCCCATTTATTAATTGCTCTCAGTGTCTGTGCTACTGAAGATATATTTAGGAAGTGATCTCCTGTGCCCACTTTTTCTTCTAGCATCTAGGAGCACAATAGTTTTGGAGGGATACCTTGTTCAGCCTAGATATGGGGGGTGCCTTAGTCTTGCCTCAAAGGAAGTGAAGTATCAGACTTTATTGACTCCCCATAAGAAGTCTTACCCTTTCTGAGGAGTGGATGGGGGAGTGGGGTGGAGGGAAGGGTGGACGGGGAGGAGGGGAAGGATTGGGAATGAGGATAGCTATATAAAATGAGAAGATTGTTTTAAAAAAATTCTTAATGAAAAAAGGAAAGTTAAGAAAAAGAAATAGTTGGGAAATGGAAGGAAAAGAATTGAATTGCTATCAACAAATCGACACCAAAAGAGACTTACAGAATGGGAGCCCCATTCTCCATTGTCTGTGAGTTTCACCCACTTGTCTGAGGTGGCATCCATCTCCTGGCACTGGTCATTCTGAATCTGTGAGTTAAACACAAGCACGCAGTAATGCTTTGGGAAGAATAGCTTTCATTCATTGCTGCTCCCAGTGCACGCTGCAAAAGCATCCTTTAACCCATTTAAAACAACACCAAAGTAATCTCCAGCAAGCAAACACACCAAGAGCCCTGGAGGTTACAGTACAACTGCGTGTGGGGGGAGTGGTTCTCAGAAAACCATCTCATTGTTGTAACCAAAGGCCAGGCTAGTGAAAATAATTACACTGGAAAGTCAGCACCAAACCTCCACCCAACTTACCCGCGTGGTCAACAGTTCACATTCACCATGCAAGCTCAAGTTTAGAAGCTAATTAAATTAATTAGCTTTTTAATTTATTAGTAATTTAATTCAACTGTTTCTCTTTTTGAGAATTTCATTCATGAGTATACTGCATTTAAATCATTTCTAACCCTCCTTCTCCCCCTGAAGGTCCCTGCCGCACATCTCCAACCTCATCTCCAACCTGGGATTCCTGACCTCATCTGCATTTATTATACATCTATAAACACCCACAGAGTCAATAATAATGCTCCTCATAGGAACTCATGTTAAGATGAATAATTAGAATTGGTTAACCTGTTAGGGATTACACTCAGAAGAAAACTGGTTCTCCCTCACTCGGCAGCCATTGATCGCAGGATGACCCCACCTAGGGGTGGACGCTTGTGAACTTGCCCCTCCCGCACTGGCATGCTGACTGGTGTGGCCACTATTCAGGTCTCATTTAGGTGACCATGCTGCTAAGATTTTTCGGTGCAGCTTCTGTCATGTCTAGATGTCACTATCTCGCAGTAGGTGTCCTGAAATTTGGGCTCTTAAAACTCTTTCTGTCCCCTCTTCTGCCATGTTCCCTGAGCCTTGGGAGTGAGGGGGTTGCACTGTAGATGTAGCAGCTGGAAATGGGCACCCCACAGTCATCTGTCTCTTCATTTTCACCAGTGTGGACCTCTGTTATGACCTCCATCTGATGCCAAAAGAAAGCGAGAGCTACATTTATCTGCAAATTTCATTGACAGCAGTAAAAATTTAAACCAGCAAATCGTGTATCTTGGCTGTCAATTTCCTAGGACATAATCTAAATATGTCACTAAATGGTTATGGACAAAATCTATTTCCTAACCCTTGTAATGAAGTAAATATTAATCATTTACCATGACAGTTAAGATGACTAGAGATAATATTCTTTACATTAAACATCTTGAACCCTCTGGGTAATCCTTGAAGAGTGTTCAGAGGTTAGGACACTACTTTGTCAGGTCTACAAAAAGTACAGAGACACCTAAAAGCTAGGCCATCATTCTGGTACAGCAATATTGTCAGCAGCAGGGTGGAGGCAGAGCTTATCACATGCTCATCCCCCATCAAAAACTATCTTTCTCTTTAAATTACTCTTGCTGCCTGACTTCTTTTTCTATCTGTCACAAAGCTTACAGTGTTCTCACAAAGAGAACTGTCTAAAAGACTTAAGTAGAAAATAGTTCCATTTGTAATCCCAATATCAAGAGAATATCCAGTTGGTATTTCCTTTAATTGAATTTGTGTCCTATTCTTCCTCTGACTACCATGTGACACCAATGTTAAGTCATTTCATAGGTGCTACAGGCCCTCAATATACCTTCAATGAACAATGACTAGGCACACTAAAGGCTTTTCACACATGAAAGCAGATATCAATTCCACTGCTCATTTTGAAACTAGCTGAGGTGCAATCGTGGACCAATAACCTCTCTAGGTTTCAGCTTCATCATTTTTAAAAGGTATGGCAGTGCTGAATGAAAGGCTCACTCGGTGCCAAAATTCAGTGCTTCAATACTTCAAATTAAACACTGTTTATATGTATTTCTCTTCACATCCACCTACACCTTTCTTATCTTCAAACATTTCCTTGTCATCACTGACGGATGATGACTGAGAAATGTTGACCTGAGTCAATAAAGCATGATCTATAAGTGTAAAACACCAATACAGAAAACAGCATGAGTTTGCCACCCCTTTCAGACTCTAAACCAGATGAATACAGGCATCTCTGTCAGGAAGGAATGAAATGTTACACCTTAAAAACACCTTTATGGACTACTCTCAAGGGACTTGTTGGAAAATACAAAGAAACTGCTATTCACAACAATTAGACCCTTGTCTGGCTTCCTAACTTTATTTTCTGTAATACTGCTAAAATGTCTCAAGAAATATTCACTCATTCTCAAAAGACATTTTGCAAATAAGATATACTTTAAAAATGTATCTGTCTAAATATTGCTTAAAGTCCTAAAACATCAAGGTATACCCATATTAAAGATGCTCAAAACACCTCATCAAACAACTCACTTCATAGAAGGGAACAGTGATGACCAGAAGGTCAGACTAACTGACCAAGAACACACAGCTTATAATTACAGAGTTAAGACCAGAGCCAGAACCTCTTCACTTCAAAGGTAAGGCTTATACATTCATGGGAAATAGTTCTTGACTTCAAACTTTTGATATAGAAACTACAATTACTGATTTAGAAACACTCATCACCAAGATCAATATAAATTTGTTTTAGAATTGTTAGTATAGTCTTTTCTTAAAATCTAAATCCCAGGAGCATTTTCCTCATTGTTGGCAAAAGCAAACACTGTGCTTAGTGTAAGTCCATCTGAAAACATTTTCTCAATAATTCAGGTCACTGTCATAATAAATGTTACTAGATCAGATACAGCTTACATTAGTTAAATAGCCTCTGTAGTTATTCTGTAGAACAAAATAAAAAAAAACCTCCTGAGACAGATATTGGGGTTCAACCTGAAGATCAGAAAAGCAAATCAGCCAGCCACTAGAGATATCTTACCTCTATCAAGGCCCAGGATTGCAGGGGCGATCTTGAAATGTTCTCCACCAACCTCAGACTCCACACTCCACTGAGTTCCTGTCTCTTCCCCTTTATATTTCTCTTCACCCAGTCATATTACTCCTGTCTCCCCCTCCCTAGTGCTAGGATGTGATCCCAAGTTCCGGGATCACCTTTTTGTGGGTTCTTTTTCTCTTATACAGATTCAATCTTGTGTAGCCCAGGGTGGCTTTAAACTCAAAGAGATCTATCTGCCTGTCTCCTGAATTAAAGGTGTGTGGCACCACTCCCTGGCCTGTATGGCTGACTAGTATGACTGCTTTGCCCTCTGATCTTCAGGCAAGTTTTATTTTTTAAAACACAAATAATATACCACTATATTATTCTGTTGGTATATAATAATGCCTTAGATTCTATCATCCTACTTAAGGTCATGACAGACACATCGACTATTTCATTCAGGGAGTCCTTTCAACAGTTCCACATTCACAGAAACAGAACATACAGACATTTTTTTCTTTTAAATAATTGTGAATGAACAAATAATTTAGTCAGTAAGGAAATCTTTGCTGACTTGTAAGGAAATAGTTTAAGTTCAAAATACAAAATTAATATAATTTTAACATAATAGGAACTGTTATGAGGACTCCATGGTAATGTACATGGTACATAACCAGGATGAGGACCTTGGCTCAGAACCCTAGCACGTATAAAGATGGCTGTGGTGGCACATCCCTAACCCCAGCACTGGCAGAGCAGAGGAAGACTGATCCCCAGAATCTGTGAGCTCAGCCTCACTGAGATACTCGGCTTCAAAAAACTAAAGTGGAGAGTGAGAGAGGAAAACATATAACATCTGCCTGTCCTCCACACATGCACACACATTATGAACATGTAAACATTGATATTAATCTACACACACAATGCATAGGAAGTAATAGCTCTGTAGCTAAAAAAAATGAATCTTGGAAAAATTATTTGTGACGTACAGTCTAAGCCAAATAGCCACCTGATGAACATAACCAGAGGTGAAACAAGCCAACATTATTCCACAAGAAAGATCTGAAAAGTAAAGAAACAATGTTAATTTGAACACAAAGTACATAGGGAAAAAAACTTTGTTTTAACATTGAAAGATCCAGTTAACACCTTCCAGAAAATTAGGAGGCATAAAGTGGAATGGAATAGTAGTTTTACAGACTGTCATATGAATGTTTCTTAAAAATCAACTTCTAGAATATGAAAAGCCTTACAAAGAACTCAAAGAAGATGTTGTTGTCCACATACTGGTACTCAAAGAAGACATAGCCTGACTTCTTCAGGTGCACGGCGTAGATCAGAGAGACAGTGCAGTCATCCCGGTTAGACTCTATATAGTTCCCACGAGGAAGCCAAGAAGAGCTGGGAAAACAGAACCAGAAGCTTTATGTAAGAGCTCAGAAACCTCTTCTAGCCACAGTCCTTTCAGAGTAGCAGAAGTAGGTTCCATGGGCAAAGGAAGGCCATATCACCAGCTTTGCTGGAACTCAGAGGTGAACTGCACTATTGAGAAGTTTATTTTTTACTTAATTTTACTTAAAATATAATTCCATCATTTTGACCCTTTCCTTTCCTCCCCCTAACCTTTCCTATGTCCTCCCATTTCAGATCCTCCCATGAACACTTCCTTAGTCCTTCTCAAATTGTCCTCAGAATAACAACACCAACAGACATGGAAGATGTTCATTACAAAAATTACAGTCGACCAACTACTGCTGAGAGGGGGAGAGTTAGTCTTCTCCAGGGGTGAATCCCAAAACTGATTATTCAATACAGAGTAGTCATCCTTGCAATCAGACACACACAAGCAACAGGAAATGGATTCGACAGGTTGTGTTTATATAGTTATGTGTGTGTGTCTATTTTTTACACAGTAGTAACAATAGCCATAGAAAAGCATTTATTGTTATAGCATATGACATCTTAAATCTTTGTAAGACTATATGATCAATTTACTATATAATGCTTTTTGTTTACTAAAAACAAAATCACTAATATTAATATCTACAACCTCAGGTAGAATTACTCTTTCGAATAGCATCTGAGTTTGACTTATAGACACACACATATACACACAGGGAGAGGTGGAGAGAGGAAGAGAGAGAAAGAGAAAGAGACAGGGAGAAAGAGAGAGAGACAGAGAGAGAGAGAAAGTGTGCAGGTCTATGGAAAGAAATAGTACTACCAAATGCTAAATATTTAAATTAATATATAAAGTTGTAGTACTTTTGACCTCTTAAATTGTTGAAGAAGTCATGAGTTAGAAACCACAACCTTCTCCACCACCAAGTTAAAGCTAGATCCTCTACAGCACCTAAGAATGTGCTGTAAGCAATGGATCTTTCAAACAGAACACTGGTATGTGTCAGGGTTTACAGCATGCTTCACAATATCTGACAGGTGCATCAAGAAAAGGATGTAAATGTGCATTATTGTGCTAAATATAATGATTTAGAAGATGAAACCCTGTCTACACTATAATCAGAACCCACACTATAATCTGCAGTCTTTAAAACTTGGGGTTAGCCAAGAGATCCTAATAAAAAAAATCACCAAACAGAGCAAGGAAAAAATAAAACATGATGATGACTCTCAGTAAAATTTTAAATTTTGAGTTGTCCAACATTAAAACAATAAAAAGTCAAAAGCCACAGACCTGAAAGAAATATCACAAGCACATGCATATGTGTGTATAACAAACAGCAAGTATTTCACAGATACATACACATGTCCATAATGTATAAAGAACTTCTTGGGCTCAATAATTAAGCAGTCAATATGACCCAACTGGTTAAAAAGAAACAAATAGGATGTAATGCCAGATGACTAGGGAGAAGAGGAAAACAATAGCCAACCAAAATTTATGTTGAGAAATTATTAAAGAAACTATATTGAAAAAAGTCTACTTATCATGGATTTTTCTTGATGAATAGAATGTCAATATTTAAGTTCACCAGAACAAAGACCTAGTGTCCCATCACAAGCTACTCCTGTCCCACTCTAAGGCAATTTTATGCATGCATGGTGCTGTGCTTGGCCAAAGCCACATTGAAATGACTTGCCAGTTTAAGAGGAGTCAGCATTGGTGGGGGTTCTGTAATAATTTTGGTTGTCAACTTGGTCAGATTGAGAAAAGCCTAAAGCACCCCTTTGGCTCTGTCATGCAAGCTTTACCAGAGATAATTCAACCATGAGAGTTTGACCTAATTGTTGAGGGAGCTGCGGGCCTCTTCCCACAGCCTAGCCTCTGGCCGCCTGGCTAGCTTATGCCCCGAAATAACACACAAATTGTATTCTTTTAAACACTGTCTGGCCCATTATATCTAGCCTCTTCTAGGCTAATTTTCATGTATTAATTTAGCCCATTTCTAATAATCTGTGTAGCACCACTAGGTGCACTTACCGGGAAAGATTCAGCATGTCTGACCTGGCGGCTTGCTTCATCGCGTCTGCCCAGGAGAGGGGAACTATCGAGTCTGAGCTCACTTCCTCTTCCTCCCAGCATTCTGTTCTGTTTACTCCACCCACCTATGTTTTAACCTATGAGGGCCAAGCAGTTTCTTTATTTTTTAACCAATGACCTTCTTCCATCACCTAATGAATCCATGAATGGATTCAAATTCTGAATAGAGTCTTGGGCAGTGACAGAGGTAGGGAGGGTAGACCATGCTTGGAAGGTAGACCATGATAGTGCATGGTCACTTTAGGCATGTTCTTGGGAGCTGTATCTTGTCATGTCTATTTGTTACTGACCTGTCTTGCTCTGCTTGCTGTTTGTTATGAGTTGAACAGCTATGCTCTTCCACCCCAACCCCATGATAGACTAAAGCCATGAGAAAAGCACACCTCTCCCCCTTTGGTTGTTTCTAAGGAACATTTCAAGAAAGTAATTAATGCAGTCTTGGAGTTGCAGAACTAAGCTAAATAAATGTCATTAAAAATTCCTCAATATCAGGTGCTCTAAAAATAGAAATGCATAGACTAATACAGACAGACACACACACACACAGAGAGAGAGAGAGAGAGAGAGAGAGAGAGAGAGAGAGAGAGAGAGAACAATTTCCTTCTCCAAAGAGGAAAATAAACCATTGCCACTAAGCTGAGAAAGAACAGAAGACTGAAGGAAAAAAGAGTGAAGGAAGATGGAAGGGATAAGCCAAGAAGTGCATCTCTTAGCTGAGCTAATTCCTCAGTGTCTTTCAACCATGATGAAGATGCCAGCTTCCTGATGAAGCATTCTTGTCAGAAGGCAGCCAGAGGCTTCCTGTTTTACTACCTCTACTTTAAGTTCCTAAACATGGCCACATTACAGGAATTGTTGCAGAGTCAGTGGAGAGAACAGAAGGAAGGGCCTTTCAAGGGAAAACACTTTTCTTTTTTCTCCAAAACAAGTTAACATTTCTCCAGCGCTGTCATATGCGAAGCTAGTGATCAACTAGCAATTAAGCAAAAGACCTTTCAACATTAGATCTTTAACCCACACTCCTAGAAAATAATCAATGTCTTAATGAAGGTCAAACACGTAAAGAAAAGGGGCAAAAACATTAAATTTCTCTTTAAAAATTAAAGAAAGGTTAGTAGAAATACCACAGCCCAAAGTTTGATTATAAATATAAGATAATGAACTCATTTTTCTAATAGTTCTTTTGCATTCTGCATACAATATCTATTATATTGTGAAGCCAATTATTTTCTCATTAAAAATTTAGCTACATTCCTTGTAATGGCAGTCCAAAAACTACCCCTCTTCTAAGATGTTCCCTGAGCCTTAGGTACAGGCTTTGTGCTAAAGTTGTATCAATGGACATTGGCCATCCCACAACCAATTGTTCAAGTTGTGTATTTCTGTATGGTCTCACAAATGATCCAAAAAAAGAAGCTTCTGGGATGAGGGATGAGAGCTAAACTTACTTGTAGGTATAAGCTTAACTATTTAGAATACAATTGGAAATTGTTCTGGCTTAGGAAAGGAACAGTAATAGGCTCTCCTCTAGGGACCATGACCTCAACAGACATGAATAGTTGGCTGTCTGCACTATGAAGCATGAGTTCTATTGATCAGGGCTTGAGTCCATTTACACAGCTGGCAGTGGTGAGATGGAGGTGTTGCTACCGGACTCCTGAACTATCTTGCCATGCTAGTCATTGTTGTAGTTAATAGGTTTTACACTTGAGGAAGACTATTGATTGCTTTCCTCTATTGGCAGCTTGCATAGCAACTTCAAATATTATGAAAGCTTGTCCTTGGGGAGGAAGTCTCCAGATCAGCTCCAGCTCAATTCCTCCAGGTCTGAAGTGTGTAGTGTCTTCAGAAATAGGATCTTACCTTCAAGTTCTTGAGGAAACCAAGTAATAGCCTATATTGGACGGTAACAGGGGTCTCTTGGACTCCCCTGACAAAACAAAACCCAAAACGCAGTTTCCCATGCCTGGGTTTTTGTTAGTCTAATACTATTAGAGGGAGGGAACATTATCATCCAAGTGATGTAACCTCATTAAATGTGTGTGTGTTAAGTAAACATTCATTACTGAAAAGGAACTGGAAAGATTGTAAGAGTCAGAGGATCAGGATGTATGCTGCACCTATGAAGTCTCAATGATAACGCTCACCGAAACAAGATCTGCACCATGACACCACCAGTTGACATGACATTAGATGAGAGAATCGCACAAGATCCCACTCATAGATGAAGCACTATAGGCAATTAATGGTTGCTTCAAGAGGGAAAATCAGTCATTCTCAAGGATGAGCCCCCATTAGATTATCCAGTCCCAAATGGTCAGTCATAAACAAACACACATTTGAACAACACTAAATGGACTCAGCATCAAGTATTTATATGCATATATATGCATAGACACACATATATACATATGTATTAAAGGATATGTATGTTTGTAATGTTTGTAATAATAGAAGTCATGAATTTGAGAGAGGTTGGGGTGACACAGGAGGAATTAGAAGGAGGAAAAGAGGATGGAAATTATGTAAATAAAACACTCATTTGTTAAATCATTCAAAAATACAACCCTTTGCCCTGATCTCATCTATAATCCTCATCAGTACTAAAACCAACCTCAACTTTTCCTAGAAAAGAATGACTACACCTTTGCCATGTCTTCAAAGTGCAAAGTGTCGTCGCTTGGGGTCTTACTTGTTACAGCCACCTGGCCTGCTGTCAGAAGGGCCCACCACAGTGTCCATGAATGTGGCAACGTTGGAAAATCCCGCTGGCAACTCATCCCATTCATCAAATTTGATGCCACTGCCCAAGGAGTAGGTGCCTTCGACACACTTACTGCATACCTGGTTCTTCATTTCTAGATACTCTCCAGAGGCACAGGAGAAAGCTGGAAGGCAGAAGAAGGTACAGCCCATTAGTCTTTGGCCTCTTCTGGTAACGGTCTCTCCTTTGTATTGTTAGCAGAGTTATTTTATAAAACCCCAAGGAAAGCCTTCCAATGTCTTCCTAGTTGCTCTTTGCGCTCCAAAATCTTCCTCAACCTATTTTACTCTCCTCACCTTTTTCTCCACACTCTTTTGATCAAAACAAAATGCATATTAATCCGCTCCTCTGCTACTGTGACTTTTCTTCCCAGGGGTTGCACCTTCTGTATCTGGATAACTCTAGTTCCTATGTAAAATGACCGTCTTCAAGCCCAATTATCCAGATCCCATGCTGTCATCTGTGCCCGCCTCCATGGCCTAGCAGTTCACTTTCCACAGCTCCTCCACTAAGACACATAGAAATTACTGATGAAGGGAAGTACTACTTTTTCTCCATAGAAAAAGAGGTCATTATTCGGGGGTCCTAGTTGTACCTAGCATATGCTAAGTTCAAACCAAATGTTGGTCCAATGCAGAACAAAATAGAAAGGGGATACAGGATAGTGGTGCAGTAGCTAAGGAAGTTATCCCCACTCTGAAGCCTTTTCAACATCTTCTACCTTTGCAATATTTACCATGGCAACTGGCCATTTACACCACCCTCATCCATGTCTAAAGCCAAGGTCTCTGCCTATTTAAGAGCTAGACTAAGCCAGGTGTTTTGCTGCCAAGTTGTTACTCATTCAATACATGCAAATCAATGTTTCCATAGTGCATGGCCCTGTGTGGGGTGGGATTAGAGCTCAAGCCTGGAGAGGGGCTATCTAATCCCTTAATCAGGACATTAAAGGAATAAGAACAAAATAAAATGTCCCAATTAACTGATGAAAAGAAATCTCCCAGCCCAGTGAGGCAGCGGAGCCTTACAGGCGGGCACACGCCTCTTAATACAGTGGAGGACTTAAACAGAAATAAAAACAAGCTGTCTTAAAAAAAATCTAATTAAAGAATTAGAGCTCAGACCCACTCTCATCCACCTACTCACCCACTAAACTAATAGAATGATTCTCTTTAGAAAAGCTTAATACTGCTCTTCAGTGAACTGGGAACATTCAAGTCAATATTCTGAGATCAGTAAAACAACAGAATATCAGCAAAGGACAGGCAGAGAATATTTGCACAAGATCAAAGTTATCCCAGATGCAGGAAAAGAAGGTCATCTTGAACAAGGTTTTACACCTCTTCTTAATTCTGTGACATTGAATCCACTAATTGTCTCTTCGGGCTTTTGTTCCCGAGGTAACTACCATGGTAGCTGCCTCACAGGGCTGTGTTAAAAAATGTAACACAGCACAGCAGTTGGGGTGACTTCCCTCTCATACTGCACATGCTCACCATGGCGGCTAGTAGCAGTATGAGAACAACCAGCAAAGCAACAGTTAAGGAAACCATTTCTTTTCATTTCAGTGAATTAAAGATCTTCTAGTAAACTCAGAATCTAACAACAGTCCCCTAACATAACTAATGTGATCAACAACAAAGCAACATTCTGAACTCTCTCTGAAGACAGTTTAGTCTGAAATCAAATATTGATGTTTTAAATTGATTAGCAATTAATAAAGATGTTTCATTTCACCTTACAGCTTATTATCCACAATGAAGGGAAATTGAGGAAGGAACCCAAGGCAGGAAAATGGAGGAAAGAACTAAAAGCAGAGGCCATGGAGGAGTGCTGTTTACTGGCTTGCTCTCCATGGTTTGCTCAGCCTGCTTCCTTACAGAAGCCATGACCACCAGCCCAGGGATGGCACCATCCATAGTGGACTGAGTTTTTACACATTAGTCAGTAACTAAGAAAATGCCCCCATAAGCATGCCTAAAGTCCAGTCTGAGAGAAGCAATTCCTCATGTGAGGTTTCTTCTTTCTAAATGACCCTAGCTTGTTCCTACTTGGCAAAAATAAATAAATAAATAAATAAATAAATAAATAAGTAAGTAACTAGTCCATCAGGTCTGTAAATTATTGTGAATGCACTAAGTATATGGATTTGAGGGTTATGAATAAATTATGCAAATATAGAACCCACAAATCATGAGTATTGACTGTATTTATAATAGACTCACGGAAAAAAAAGGTATTATGTACATATGCCAGGTAAGAAAACTGAGCCACGGTATGTTTTATATTTAAATAACCTGGTTACCCAGTACCTGGTCAACAAACAGCACAGAAAATAGAGTCTAGCTTTCTTGGTTCTAAAAGCACTACCCTACCCTAAAAAAACGCAAGGGAACTAATAACCAGTGTCCAAAGGAGAAACAATTCTAACTAATTCAATACCACGTGCCACATCACCTTCCATTCCCCTGCCAGCTGTTAAATGATATTCATCTGCAACATAAGACAATATTTAATTCCCACTCTCATACTAGTTGTAAGTTTCTCATATGTTAAACCCAAAAAATGCATTTGGGAACTATTTTAGCAAGCTCCTAACTTCTATAGGTCTAATAACTTTGTTTATGAATGCAAGATAAAAGTAACATCCATCTCAAAAAACTAAGGGAATAGGTGACTGGGCACTATTCAATACCTCTGGCATATGTCACAAATAATTGTATTGGACACTACTCATATCAGGAACATGTAAATGATAACTAGGATGATGCTCCCTTGTGTCTGCAGAACAGCTATATTGTCCAAATTCAATGGATAAGGGCCCTTAACAATGCAGGAAAGCTAAGAAGTCCTAAAGTATTTCATTTTTAATCCTTTTTAATCCTTTGCTTCTATTCTGTCTTTCTTTCATCCCAATAGGCACATATCAAAAGAAGAACTACACACTCTGGTTAAAATTTAATTGATATCACAAGATTATACTGATTTAACTTAACTGATTTAAATTTAATTGATTTCACAAGGTTATAGCAATGCCTACCTCTGCTAGCACTCCCCAGCATCTCCTTACTTGATACTTTCTCTCAAACTGTCATCAACTTTCTCTCGTGATACTGATCTTGGCAGTCAGGCTTTAGTATGGTCCACAATTTCAGAAACTACATTCTTTTTTTTGCTCTTGTTTGTCTGTTAGTATAGCATAGGATACTTTATTAGGCAGGGTACTGCACAGTTTTTCTAGATATTAGCTGTTGTATGGATTGGTGATATTTCATTTTAATTAACTGGTCATTTCTAAAGTAAAGTTAAAAAAAAAACAGACTCTTCCCAACAACCTTGAAATCCTATAATAACTGAATGAAACTGACAATTAGCCAACCCCGGAGTTTTTGTAGAAGGACTATGTTAGTTTTTCAAAGCTTTGACAAAATACCTAAGCAAAACAAATTAAAGAAGCATGGCTTCATTTTGGCTTGCATCCATCATGGTAGGAGGAGCATGGTGGGACAGATTTTGCCATATCATGGTGGGCAATAACTAGCAGAATGCTGATAGTCTCTGACTTTCACTTTTCTTGCTTATTACTTCATCTGGACCCCCGTCCTGCTCCCCACTGCTGCCTACAGAGCAATGAGATCCACATTAGAATTCTCTTCACTTAATTCTCTCTGGAAAGACCCTCATGATTACACCCAGAATTGCTCTTGGCTAATCTGCTAGGAAATACAATCACACTGAGAAAAATAGAAAGCAGACAGACAGACAGAAACAGAAAAGGAGGGAGATGGAGAGAGATACATACACAGAGAGACAGAGGCAGATGAAGACAGAGAGAGAGACAGACAGAAAGAGAGACACAGACCTTCTTGTCTAAGGCTGCCACTGTTTAGCAGTGGTCTCAGTCTGGGCTTTCTTTACCACAGCAGCAACTAGAAGAGAGAGATTTAAAACTCCACCCGCAAAGTCCAGGCTGAACCGGGAGGCCATGCACTCACTCTCTACTTACTCTGTTTTCCTGATATGTTTCTACAGCTATGACCCTGAAAGGGCTCAAATACGCAGGCGCAAAGAAGCATATGGAAAACACTGTTCTAGGGCATCACCAAATAACAAAGCCATGGCAGCTTTTGTGGCCCTCAGAGTTTCTGTTCTCACATTCCACTGGGAACATCCCACCCTCTTCCTCTTCATAGGTCTGCTTACAGGACCCAATAAGAGACCATGAAAGGGAGAGTCTCTGTGGGAAAAAAGAGTGTGATAGAAAAAGTAAGATATTAGAGTAAATGCAAGCAAAATGTGCCAAGAAATACTTAATAAATCAAATTGCTTATATGCTAACTATTCTCTCGGATTTATGTCTATCAGTAAAAAGTCTATTTTTAATCTGTTTATCACGGAGACTCTTGGTTTTAGCTCTCCATCTAGAGACCTCATGTTTTAAAAGACTACAGCTATAAATTACACATATTCTTTTAAACTTTTTATTCATTTTACGTATGAACCACAGTTCCCACTCCCTCCCCTTCTCCTGTTTCCCACCCACCTATGCAGCACAACCCACCCTCCCAAGTCACTGCTCAGAAAGTGTGAGGCCTCCTATGGGGATTCAACAAAGCCTGGCAAATTAAGTTAAGGCAAGATTAAGCTCCTCCCCTCTGCATCAAGACTGAGCAAGGCATCCCTCGATAGGCAATGGGTTCCAAAATGCCAGTTTATGCACCGGGGTAGATCCTGGACCCACTGCCGGGCCCCCCTCAAATAGACCAAATTACACAACTGTCACCCACATGCAGAGGGCCCATGCAGGCTCCCCAGCTATCAGTCTAGAGTCCATGAATTCCCATGAGCTTGCATCAGCTGTCTCTGTGGATTTCCCCATCATGATCTTGACCCCCCCCCACCTTGAGCATAAAAATTCTCCTCCCTCTCTTCGACTAGACTCCTGAAGCTCGACCCAGTGCTTGACCGTGGATCTCTGCATCTGCTTCCATCAGTTACTAGACGAAGGCTCATGATGACAGTTAGGGTTTTCACAATCTGATTGCAGGAGAAGCCAATTCAGGCACCCTCTCCACTATTGCTAGGAGTCTTAGCTGGGCTCATCCTTATGGGTTCCTGGGAATTTCCCTAGCACCAGGTTTCTCCGTAACCCCATAACAGCTCCCTCATTGAAGACATCTCATTCATTGTTCTACCACTCCATCCCTCCCCCAACTAGACCATCCCATCCCCTCATGTTCTCATCCTCCATCCCCACTCCTCTATCACCCCCACCCTCAGTTTACCCAGGAGGTCTCATCTACTTCCCCTTCCCAGGGCAATCCCTGTGACCCTCTTAGAAACCTAGTTTCTCTGGAGCTGTGGGCTGTAGTCTGATTATCATTTGCTTTGCATCTAGTAACCACTTTTGAGTGAGTGCATAAAATATTTGTCTGGGTTACCTCACGCAGGATGATTTTTTCTAATTTCAACCATTTGCCTGCAAATTCCATGATGCCATTGTTTTTATAGCTGAATAATACTCCATTGTGTAAATGTATCGCATTTTCTTTATCCATTCTTCAGTTGAAGAGCAACTAGGCTGTTTTCAGGTTCTGGCTGCTACAAATAATACTGATATGAGCATATCTGAGCAAGTGTCCTTGTGGTATAATTGAGGATCCTTTGGGTATATGCCAAAGAGTGGCATTACTGGGTTGTGAGGTAATTCGAAACCCAGTTTTCTGAGAAACTACACCACTGATTTCCAAAGTGGCTGTAAAAATTTGCACTCCCATCAGCAGCAGAGGTGTGTTCCCATAACTCTCTCCAACATCTGTTCTCAGTGTTTTTTATCTTGGCCATTCTGACAGGTGTGAGATAGTATCTCAGAGTTGTTTCGATTTGTATTTCCCTGATGGCTAAGGATGTGGACCATTTGCTATTCTTCTATTGATAATTTCCTGTGTAGAACTATACTTAATTTTATTTATTTATTTATTTATTTATTTATTTACTTATTTATTTTGGTTTTTTCGAGACAGGGTTTCTCTGTGGTTTTGGAGCCTGTCCTGGAACTAGCTCTTGTAGACCAGGCTGGTCTCGAACTCACAGAGATCCGCCTGCCTCTGCCTCCCGAGTGCTGGGATTAAAGGCGTGCGCCACCACCACCCGGCTATACTTAATTTTTAATTGGATTATTAGGTATTTTGATGTCTAGTTCCTTGAGTTCTTTATATATTTTGGAGATCAAGATCAGCCAAATGTGGGATTGGTGAAGAACTTTTTCCATTTTGTAGGTTGTTGTTTTGTCTTAATGACAGAGTCCTTTGCCTTACAGAATATTTTCAGTTTCAGGAGGTCCCATTTATTGATTGTTGTTCTCAGTGTCTGTGCTACTGGGGTTATAATTAGGAAGTGGTCTCCTGTGCCGATGCATTCAAGGCTACTTTCCACTTTCTCTTCTATCAGGTTCAGTGTAACAGGATTTATGTTTAGGTCTTTAATCCACTTGAACTTAATGTTGTACATGGTGACAGATATGGATCTATTTGCAATCTTCTACAGGTTGACATTCAGTTATGCCAGCAGCATTTGTTGAAGATATTTTCATTTTTCTATTATACAGTTTTGGCTTCTTTGTCAAAAATTAGGTGTTCATAGGTATGTGGATTAACGGCAGAATCTTCAATTTGATTTGATTGGCCCATGTGTCTGGTTTTACTCCAATAACAAGTAGTTTTTATTACTAGAGCTCTATAGTAGAGCTTGAGGTCAGGGATGGTGTTGCCTCCACGAGTTCCTCTATTATACAGGATTGTTTTAGCTATTTGGGATATATATATACATATATATATATATTGTTTTAGCTATTTGTGATATATATACATATATATATATATACACATATATATGAAGTTGAGTATTGTTCTTTTGAGGTCTGTGAAGAATTGTGTCATGATTTTGATGGGGATTGAATTAAATTTATAGATTGCTGTTGATAAGATTGCCATTTTTATTATGTTGATACTACCTATACAAAAGCAAGGAAGATCTTTCCATTTTCTGGTATCTTCTTCAACTTCTTTCTTCAAAGACTTAAAGTTCTTGTCATACAGGTCTTTCACTTGTTTGGTTAGAGCTACCCCAAGATATTTTATATTATTGGTGGCTATTATAAAGGGTGATATTCTCTGATTTTCTTCTAGGCCTATCATTTATATATAGGAGGGCTACTGATTTTTTTTTAGTTAATCTTGTATCCTACCACATTAATGAAGGTGTTTATCAGTTGTAGGAGTTCATTTGTAGAATTTTTGGAGTCATTTATGTATATTTTCATATAATCTGCAAATAGCCAAAGTTTGACTTCTTTCCAATTTGTATTCCCTTGTCTTACTGTTCTAGCTAGAACTCCTAGTACTATATTGAATAGATATGGAGTGGACAGCCTTGTCTTGTTTCTGATTTTAATGGAATCACAGTGAGTTTCTCTTTATTTAATTTGATGGTGCTTGTCAGTCTTCTGTATATTGCCTTTTATGTTTAGATATGTTCCTTGTATTCCTGTCTCTCCAAGACCTTTATCATGAAGGGTTGTTGGATTTTGTCAAAGGCTTTTTCAGCATCTAATGATATGATCGTGTGTTTTTTTCTTTCTATTTGTTTATGTGGTGGATTACATTTACAGATTTTCATATGTTAAATCATCTCTGAATCTCTGGGATGAAGTCTTCTTGATCATGGTGAACTTTTTTATTTTATTTTTTTTTTTACTTTTATGTGTTCTTGGATTCAGTTTGGCAGTATTTTATTGAGTATTTTTGTCTCAATGTTCATGAGGGAGATTGGTCTGTAATTTTCTTTCTTTCTTATATCTTTGTGAGGTTTGGGTATCAGGGTAACTGTAACTTCATAAAAGGAGTTTGACAATGCCCCTTTTGTTTCTACTATCCGGAACAATTTGGTGAGTGTTAGTATTATCTCTTCATTGAAATGTTAGAATTCTCTGCTGAAACCATCTGGTCCTGGGCTTTTGGGGGGTGGTGGGAGACTTTTAATGACTGCTTCTATTTCCTTAGGGGTTAAAGGCCTATTTAAAGTATTTAATCAATAAAAAAATAAAAATAAATAAGTACTTATCTGGTCTTGATTTAATTTTGGTATGTGTACCTGTACAGAAAATTGTCCATTTCTTTTAAGTTTTCAATTTTGTGGAGTACGAGTTTTTGAAGTATGACCCGATCATTCTGGATTCCCTCAGTGTCTGTTCTTCTGTTCCCCCTTTCATTTCTCATTTTAATAATTTAGTTATTCTCTCTCTGCTTTTGGTTAGTTTGAATAAGGGTTTGTCTATCTTGTTGATTTTCTTGAACCAACTCTTTGTTTCACTGATTCTTTGAATTGTTCTCTTTGTTCTATTTTATTGTTTTCAGCCCTCAGTTTGATTATTTCCTGACATCTGCTCCTCCTGGGTGAGTCTGCTTCTTTTTGTTCTAGATCTTTTAGGTGTGCTGTTAAGTTGCTAGTATAGGGTTTCTCCAAATTCTTTAGGAAGGTACTTAGTGCTATGAACTTTCTTCTTAAAACTGTTTTCATAGTGTCCCATAAGTCTGGGTATGTTGTACATTCATTTTCATTGAATCGCAGAAAATCTTTAATTTCTTTCTTTATTTCTTGACCCATTGATGATTCAGTTGAGCATTATTCAACTTCCATGAGTTTGTAGGCTTTCTGTAGCTTGTGTTGCTGTTGAATTCTAACTTTAAGCCATGGTGATCTGATAAGATACAAAAATTTATTCCAATTTTTTTATATCTGTTGATATTTGCTTTGTGACTGAGCATATGGTCAAATTTAGGGAAGGTTCTATGAGTAACTGAGAAGATGATATTATTTGTGTGTGTGTCTTTGGGTGGAATGTTCTATAGATGTCTGTTAAGTTAATTTGAATCATATCATCTGTTAGCTTCCTTATTTCTCTATTAATTCTCTGTCTGGTTGACCTGTCCATTGGCGAGAATGGGGTGCTAAAGGGGTGCTAAAGTCTCCCACTATTAGTGTATGAGGTTTGATGTGTGATTTAACCTTTAGTATGTTTCTTTTACAAATGTTGGTGACCTTATATTTGAGGCATAAATGTTCAGAATTAAGACTTCATCTTGATAGATCTTTCCTATGATAAATATGAAATGGTTTGAAGTCTATTTTGTTAGGTAGTAGAATAGCTACACCAGCTTGCTTCTTGGTCCATTTGATTGGAAATCCTTTTCCCAACCCTTTACTCTGAGGTGATGTTGTCTTTGAAGTTGAGATGTGTTTCTTGTTATGCACAGAAGATCAGCTCCCGATTTTGTATCCTCTCTGTCTGTGTCTTTTTATACGTGAATTGAATCCATCGATATTAAGGGATATGAATGATCAGTGATTGTTAATTCTTATTATTTTTGTGTTAGTGTCTGTGTGTGTGTGTATCTTTTTTGGGATTTGCTAGTGTGGAATTATCTATTTCCTGTGTTTTCCTGGGTGCAGCTAACTTCCTTGGGTTGGAATTTTCCTTCTAGTACTTTCTATAGGGTTGGATTTGTGTATAGGTATTGTTTATATCTGGTTTTATCATGAAATATTTTGTTTTCTCCATCTATGGTGATTGAAAGCTTTGCTGGATGATTCCCTGAATAATAGAAAGTTAGTCTGGGCAGGCATCTGTGGTTTCTCAAAGTGTCTACATAACAACTGTCCAGAAACTTCTGACTTTCAGAGTCTCCATTGAGAAGTCAGGTGTTATTCTGACGGGTCTGCCTTTATATGTCTCTTGACCTTTTTCCTTTGTAGCTCTTAATATTCTTTCTTTATTCTGTATATTTAGTGTTTTTATTATTATGTCATAAGAAGACTTTTTTGGTTTAGTCTATTTGGAATTCTGTAAGCTTCTTGTATCTTCATGGGCATGTCCTTCTTTATGTTAGAAAATATTCTTTCTATGATTTTGTTGAATATATTTTCTATCCCATTGAGCTGATATTCTTCTTCTTCTATCCTTATTATTCTTAGGTTTGGTCTTTTCTTGATGTCTCATATTTCCTGGAAATTTTGTGTTATGACTTTGATGGCGTTAATGTTTTCTTTGACCAATGAATCTATTTCCTCTATCATAACTTCAACACCAGAGATTCTCTCTTCCATTTCTTGTATTCTGTTGGTTATGTTTGCATCTGTAGTTCCTATTCATTTACCCAGATTTTCTATTTTCAGAATTTCCTTGCTTTGTATTGTCTTTATTGCCTATATTTCAATTTTCAAGTTTTGAACTGTTTCCTTTGTCTATTTGATTGTTTTATTTTCTTGGCTTTCTTTAAGGGATTTATTGATTTTTCCCCATTTTTTTTGTCTTTTTCTCGATTTCTTTCAGGGAATTTTTCATTTCCTCTTTTAGGGCTGCTATCATCTTTATAAGGTTATGTTTAAAGTCATTTTCTTCTGCTTTATCTGCATTTGGGATGTTCAGGTCTCGCTGTTGTAGAACTACTAGCTTCTAGTGGTGCCATATTGCTCTTTATGTTGTTGAATGTAATCTTGCACTGGCATCTACCCATCTCTTCCTCCAACTGGTATGGGTAGTGTCTGTGCCTCCAGGGCCACTGATGCCACTGGTGAATGGTTACATTTGTGGGGCTAGTGGAAGTTGTGGATTACACATCCAATGGGCTGGGGATGGTGGAGCAGCTTGCCCACAGAAGTCTTGCCTGCTGACTGGCTTGTGGAGTTGCAATGGGAGAATGCATATATTTTTGCTATTTTCATTCCAGTTATTTCATTACTAAAGTATGTTTTCTGGACTATAAGCAGTAAGAGTAGCTTTAAAAGAATTTTCAATTTGCTTGTTTAATGAGATATTGACAAGACACTGAGCCTATGGAATATTATTACAGGTATCAAAACAATAAAATTAATTTAAGCAGCAAGCACTTTTAAGTATTTAGCATTTGATAGACAAAAATTAGGCACCAGGGGTGTGGTAGCAAATAAGAAGATAGAATTAATTCTGTCTCTATGTTCACAGAGCTGCTATAATAGCCTAGTCTTTCTCAAAATCAATTATAGTTACATCTCATCTCTTTGAGCTTAAACTCATTATAAAGCCCATCTCATATGTCAAACCAACTTAATATCTAAGTATAAATAGTTATATATTGATGGGGAAATGGTAAATCTAAATTCAAGAAGCACCAGTACAACTATTTTTCTTCAATTTATTAGTCTCATTTAGTAAAATAAATACTGTCAAAATCATAGTCATCATTTTCCCTGCACAAGGAGACCTTTGCAACTTTTAATAATGGTCCCTACTGATGAAGGGTTGAAGCAGGGACCTCATAACTAGTTACAGGACCCGACAGAACACTTAACTGCCATTTCTCATTTAACCAACGGATTATCGCCATCAGGTAATCAATACTTGAATGGTCACCCAGGTTTCCAATCATAATTCTCCTAGGAAAATGAGAAGAAGGCGTGTCTGGGGAAAATGAACAG
Source organism: Neodon shergylaensis (assembly GCA_025134845.1). Taxonomy (NCBI): domain Eukaryota; kingdom Metazoa; phylum Chordata; class Mammalia; order Rodentia; family Cricetidae; genus Neodon; species Neodon shergylaensis. The sequence goes on along the minus strand of JABTXL010002926.1, from coordinate 546,606 downwards.
CATTCTCAGCCCAGCATGCCTTGCTTCTGTCTGTCCTCAGAGCCAGCGATGAGGACAGCACCTCTATACTCTCACTTTCAGATCTTATGTGTGCAGCTCCTAGGCAGAAAAAAACAATACTTTCTCTCATTCTGCAATAATGAAAGTCCGGTAGGAGGAAGCCAAGTCATTACAATGAAACAGGCCACTTTTTACCCTGTCTGTGATTCTCAGGAAGCTGGCTTCCCTTGGCTTAAAGAAAGCACATGTTCCTCTCATCTAGCAACAGTCCTCTTATCGTAAGGAGACATTTCCCTCCAAGGAAGACTGGCAGAGACTGTCAATTGCCTATCATGTTTGATCTAGGCAGAATGAGGGTTGTGGAAGACAACTTATCCAAATTCTGTAAGTAGCATTTGTTCTCCTAAGAATAAATGGACAAAAGCATTAACAAGTGTCATTAGTGTTATACTATAATTTAGAAGTCATTGGATTTGAGGCATGATTTGATCACAGAAAACAATGAATCTATGATACCTAATCAGTCATCTTTTATCCAGATGATCAAAGGACTTTTGAGACCTTGTGGCTGTTCCAGGTGTAATAACATGGACCCTGAGGCTTCTCCTTCGCATCTGTGTCTGCATCTGCATGGCACTGCCTGCCTCTTCAGACATCTCTGCAGGCTCTCCCAGCAGACTATGCAGCAGAATCTACGCCCTGCTTTACAAGATGTAAAGCTTTCGCCCTTGAAGCTAGAGGATTTCACTACAGCTGAACCAAGAAACCATTTCCAGGAAGAAGGAGGGCATTGGGAAAAGCTTTGCCTTGGAAGTCAAAAGATGAAAGTCCTAGGTCTAGCATGGCCACAAGGCTACTTGAAGCAATGTATGGAGTTACTGTGCAAGCAGGAGCTCCACAATTAAATAACCAGGACTGGATCCTCAAAGTCAAATCCTACCAATCATGACATCTAACTTTCCATTAAGATAAAGTGTGGATCACACAGCTAGAATATCTACATTTTTAGTTGTGTACTCCTTAGAAAATAAAAATTTTTACCTCTCACTGTATGAAGTGAAAGTTAGTCAAGAGATCCACAAAAGATACGCTAATAAGGCCAATTGTGGCTGACCTTTCAACTGCCATTCTAAAGACTATTTATTGAAAGTATTGTCTCTGATATCTGAAAACTGATTCTCACAGCACATCTCCTTTCCCACATTTTCATACTCCATCCAGGTAGAATTCCTGAACTGCAAGAATACTGATCATCTGGGAAAACAGAGAGATGTAAAACCACAGACAGTCCTTTTAAAGCTAGGCAAAGGTAATTTTCATCTTTAAAAATCAATTTAAAAAAAATACAAATGTATCCTACTGTGATTTACTGACTTTAGTATTTTATTGGGAAATGGAAAAGCCCCAGTTCATTGAGAACAAGACGACCTAAAGTTCAGAAGAAGAAAAAGAGACAGAAAAGGAGGGAAGGAGGCATGGAGGAAAAGGGGAGGAGGGAGGGAGGGAGGGAGGGAGGGAGGGAGGGAGGGAGGGAGGGAGGGAGGGAAAGAAGGAAGGAAGAAAGGAAGGAAGGAAGGAAGGAAGGAAGGAAGGAAGGAAGGAAGGAAG